>JAECWN010000295.1:0-95680 GCA_018150725.1 Drosophila quadrilineata
AATTTTATTGCAGATTCAAACTATGTTCGATACCATAAACAGATATGCAAAAATTTTAAAAATTGGGTGATTTTTAGCAAAGTTATTGCTCTTCAAAGTTGACAAAATCGTCAATTTTCTACAAAAATACGATTTCACCGTAGTTTCTTTCTCTTTGAACCATAGTTTCTACATGTAAAGAATTTTAAATGCTAGTTGTAAAAAGGACGAAAACGTTTTTCAAAAATGTAAAAATATTGAAAATCGGCTGATGTTTGGAAAAGTTATGACTTCTTAAAGTTAAAAAAGGAATCCAAAAATGGCCAAAAATAGTCAAAAATTAAAAAGTTGCAAAAGTAAAAACTTTTAATGCAGATTAAAACTATGTTCGATACCATAAACAGATATGCAAAAATTTTAAAAATTGGTTGATTTTTAGCAAAGTTATTGTTCTGCAAAGTTTACAAAATCGTCAATTTTCTACTAAAAAACGATTTCACTGAAATTTCTTTCTCTTTCAACCATAGTTTCTATAGTTGAAAGAATTTTAAGTGCTAGTTGAAAAAAGGATTAAAACGTTTATCAGAAATGTAAAAATTTTAAAAATTGGGTGATTTTTAGCAAAGTTATTGCACTTCAAAGTTGACAAAATCGTCAATTTTCTACAAAAATACGATTTCACTGTAGTTTCTTTCTCTTTGAACCATAGTTTCTACATGTAAAAAATTTTAAATGCTAGTTGTAAAAAAGGATGAAAACGTTTTCAAAAATGTAAAAATATTGAAAATCGGCTGATTTTGGAAAAGTTATGACTTCTTAAAGTTGATAAAAGAATCCAAAAATGGCCAAAAATAGTCAAAAATTAAAAAGTTTCAATAGTAAAACTTTTAATGCAGATTCAAACTATGTTCGATACCATAAACGGAAATGCAAAAATTTTAAAAATTGGGTGATTTTTAGCAAAGTTATTGCTCTTCACAGATGACAAAATCGTCAATTTTCTACAAAAATTCGATTTCACTGCAGTTTCTTTCTTTTTGAACAATAGTTTTTATATGAAAAGAATTTTAATTGCTAGTTGAAAAAATGATTAAAGTGTTTTTCAGAAATGTAAAAATATTGAAAATCGGCTGATTTTTGGAAAAGTTATGACTTCTTAAAGTTGATAAAGGAATCCAAATATGGCCAAAAATAGTCAAAAATTAAAATGTTTCAAAGTAAAAGACATTTATGCATTTTAAAACTATGTTCGATACCATAAACAGAATTGCAAAAATTTTAAAAATTGGGTGATTTTAGCAAAGTTATTGTTCTTCAAAGTTGACAAAATCGTCAATTTTCTACTAAAAAACGATTTCACTGCAATTTCTTTCTCTTTCAACCATAGTTTCTACATGTAAAGAATTTTAAATGCTAGTTGTAAAAAGGATGAAAACGTTTTTCAAAAATGTAAAAATTTTGAAAATCGGCTGATTTTTGGAAAAGTTATGACTTCTTAAAGTTGATAAAGGAATCCCAAAGTGGCCAAAAATAGTCAAAAATTAAAAAGTTTCAAAAGTAAAAATTTTAATGCAGATTCAAACTATGTTCGATACCATAAACAGTAATGCAAAAATTTAAAAAATTGGGTGATTTTTAGCAAAGTTATTGCTCTTCAAAGTTGACAAAATCGTCAATTTTCTACAAAAATACGATTTCACTGCAGTTTCTTTCTCTTTGAACAATAGTATCTATATGGAAAGAATTTTAATTGCTAGTTGAAAAAATGATTAAAGCGTTTTTCAGAAATATAAAAATTTTGAAAATCGGCTGATTTTTGGAAAAGTTATGACTTCTTAAAGTTGATAAAGGAATCCAAAAATGGCAAAAAATAGTCAAAAATTAAAAAGTTTCAAAAGTAAAAAATTTTAATGCAGACTTAAACTATGTTCGATACCATAAACAGAAATGCAAAAATTTTAAGAAATGGGTGATTTTTAGCAAAGTTATTGCTCATCAAAGTTGACAAAATCCTCAATTTTCTACTAAAAAATTATTTCAATGCAATTTCTTTCTCTTTCAACCATAGTTTCGATATGTAAAGAATATTAAATGCAAGTTGAAAAAATGATTAAAGCGTTTTTCAGAAATGTAAAAATTTTGAAAATCGGCTGTTATTGCTATTCAATGTCGACAAAATCGTCAATTTTCTACTAACAAACGATTTCTCTAAAATTTCTTTCAACCATAGTTTCTATATGTAAAGAATTATAAATGCTAGTTGAAAAAAGGATTAAAGCGTTTTTCAGAAATGTAATAATTTTTAAAATCAGCTGATTTTTGGAAAAGTTTTGACTTCTTAAAGTTGATAAAGGAATCCAAAAATGGCAAAAAATAGTCAAAAATTAAAAAGTTTCAATAGTAAAAAATTTCAATGCAGATTCAAACTATGTTCGATACCATAAACAGATATGCAAAAATTTAAAAAATTGGGTGATTTTAGCATAGTTATTGCTCTTCAAAGTTGACAAAATCGTCAATTTTCTACAAAAATACGATTTCACTGCAGTTTCTTTCTCTTTGAACAATAGTATCTATATGTAAAGAATTTTAATTGCTAGTTGAAAAAATGATTCAAGCGTTTTTCAGAAATATAAAAATTTAGAAAATCGGCTGATTTTTGGAAAAGTTATGACTTCCTAAAGTTTATAAAGGAATCCAAATATGGCCAAAAATAGTCAAAAATTAAAATGTTTCAAAAGTAAAAGACATTTATGCATTTTAAAACTATGTTCGATACCATAAACAGAATTGCAAAAATTTTTAAAATTGGGTGATTTTTAGCAAAGTTATTGTTCTTCAAAGTTGACAAAATCGTCAATTTTCTACTAAAAAACGATTTCACTGCAATTTCTTTCTCTTTCAACCATAGTTTCTACATGTAAAGAATTTTAAATGCTAGTTGTAAAAAGGATGTAAACGTTTTTCAAAAATGTAAAAATTTTGAAAATCGGCTGATTTTTGGAAAAGTTATGACTTCTTAAAGTTGATAAAGGAATCCCAATGTGGCCAAAAATAGTCAAAATTAAAAAATTGCAGAAGTAAAAAATACCATAACAGTAATGCAAAAATTTAAAAAATTGGGTGATTTTTAGCAAAGTTATTGCTCTTCAAAGTTGACAAAATCGTCAATTTTCTACTAAAAAACAATTTCACTGCAATCTCTTTCTCTTTCACACATAGTTTCTATATGTAAAGAATTTTAAATGCTATTTGAAAAAATGATTAAAGCGTTTTTCAGAAATGTAAAAATTTTGAAAATTGGCTGATTTTTGGAAAAGTTATGACTTCTTAAAGTTGATAAAGGAATCCAAAAATGGCCAAAAATAGTCAAAAATTAAAAAGTTGCAAAAGTAAAAACTTTTAATGCAGATTCAAACTATGTTCGATACCATAAACAGATATGCAAAAATTTTAAAATTTGGGTGATTTTTGGAAAAGTCATGTTTTCTTAAAGTTGATAAAGGAATCCATAAATGGGCAAAAATAGTCAAAAAATAAAATGTTTCAAAAGTAAAAGACATTAATGCAGATTCAAACTATGTTCGATACCATAAACAGAAATGCAAAAATTTAAAAAATTGGGTGATTTTTAGCAAAGTTATTGCTCTTCAAAGTTGACAAAATCGTCAATTTTCTACTAAAAAATAATTTCACTGCAATTTCTTTCTCTTTCACACATAGTTTCTATATGTAAAGAATTTTAAATGCTATTTGAAAAAATGATTAAAGCGTTTTCAGAAATGTAAAAATTTTGAAAATTGGCTGATTTTGGAAAAGTTATGACTTCTTAAAGTTGATAAAGGAATACAAAATGCCTTAAAAAAAGTCAAAAAATTAAAAAGTTGCAAAAGCTAAAAATTTTAATGCAGATTCAAACTATGTTCGATACCATAAACAGATATGCAAAAGTTTTAAAAATTGGGTGATTTTTGGAAAAGTCATGACTTCTTAAAGTTGATAAAGGAATCCAAAAATGGGCAAAAATAGTCAAAAAATAAAATGTTTCAAAAGTAAAAAATTTCAATGCAGATGCAAACTATGTTCGATACCATAAACAGAAATGCAAAAATTTAAAAAATTGGGTGATTTTTAGCAAAGTTATTGGTCTTCAAAGTTGACAAAATCGTCAATTTTCTACTAAAAACGATTTCACTGCAATTTCTTTCTCTTTCAAGCATAGTTTCTATATGTAAAGAATTTTAAATGATATTTGAAAAAAGGATTAAAGCGTCTTTCAGAAATGTAAAAATATTGAAAATCGTCTGATTTTTGGAAAAGTTATGACTTCTTAAAGTTGATAAAGGAATCCAAATATGGCCCAAAATAGTCAAAAATTAAAAAGTTTCAAAAGTAAAAAATTTTAATGCAGATTCAAACTATGTTCGATACCATAAACAGTAATGTAAAAATTTGAAAAATTGGGTGATTTTTAGCAAAGTTATTGCTCTTCAAAGTTGACAAAATCGTCAATTTTCTACAAAAATACGATTTCACTGCAGTTTCTTTCTCTTTGAACAATAGAATCTATATGTAAAGAATTTTAATTGCTAGTTGAAAAAATGATTAAAGCGTTTTTCATAAATGTAAAAATTTTGAAAATCGGCTGATTTTTGGAAAAGTTATGACTTCTTAAAGTTGATAAAGGAATCCAAATATGGCCAAAAAAAGTCAAAAATTAAAATGTTTCAAAAGTAAAAGACATTAATGCAGATTCAAACTATGTTCGATACCATAAACAGAAATGCAAAAATTTAAAAAATTGGGTGATTTTTAGCAAAGTTATTGCTCTTCAAAGTTGACAAAATCGTCAATTTTCTGCAAAAAAACGATTTCACTGCAATTTCTTTCTCTTTCAACCATAGTTTCTACATGTAAAAAATTTAAAATGCTAGTTGAAAAAAGGATTAAAACGTTTTTCAGATATGTAGTAATTTTGAAAATCGGCTGATTTTTGGAAAAGTTATGACTTCTTAAAGTTGATAAAGGAATCCAAAATTGGCCAAAAATAGTCAAAAATTAAAAAGTGCCAAAAGTAAAAAATTTTAATGCAGACTCAAACTATGTTCGATACCATAAACAGAAATGCAAAAATTTTGAGAATTGGGTGATTTTTAGCAAAGTTATTGCCCTTTCAATGTTGACAAAATCGTCAATTTTCTACTAACAAACGATTTCACTGCAATTTCTTTCTCTTTCAACCATAGTTTCTACATGTAAAGAATTTTAAATGCTAGTTGAAAAAAGGATTAAAACGTTTTTTAAAAATGTGAAAATTTTGAAAATCGGCTCATTTTTGGAAATGTTATGACTTCTTAAAGTTTATAAAGGAATCCAAAAATGGCCAGAAATAGTCAAAAATTAAAAAATTGCAAAAGTAAAAAATACCATAACAGTAATGCAAAAATTTAAAAAATTGGGTTATTTTTAGCAAAGTTATTGCTCTTCAAAGTTGACAAAATCGTCAATTTTCTACTAAAAAACAATTTCACTGCAATTTCTTTCTCTTTCACACATAGTTTCTATATGTAAAGAATTTTAAATGCTATTTGAAAAAATGATTAAAGCGTTTTTCAGAAATGTAAAAATTTTGAAAATTGGCTGATTTTTGGAAAAGTTATGACTTCTTAAAGTTGATAAAGGAATCCAAAAATGGCCAAAAATAGTCAAAAAATTAAAAAGTTGCAAAAGTAAAAATTTTAATGCAGATTAAAACTATGTTCGATACCATAAACAGATATGCAAAAATTTTAAAATTTGGGTGATTTTTGGAAAAGTCATGACTTTTTAAAGTTGATAAAGGAATCCAAAAATGGGCAAAAATAGTCAAAAAATAAAATGTTTCAAAAGTAAAAAATTTTAATGCAGATTCAAACTATGTTCGATACCATAAACAGATGTGCAAAAATTTTAAAAATTGGGTGATTTTTAGCAAAGTTATTGCTCTTCAAAGTTGACAAAATCGTCAATTTTCTACTAAAAAACGATTTCACTGCAATTTCTTTCTCTTTGAACCACAGTTTCTATATGTAAAGAATTTTGAATGCTATTTGAAAAAAGGCTTAAAGCGTTTTTCAGAAATGTTAAAATTTTGAAAATTGGCTGATTTTTGGAAAAGTTATGACTTCTTAGAGTTGATAAAGGAAACCAAAAATGGCCAAAAATAGTCAAAAATTAAAAAGTTGCAAAAGTAAAAACTTTTAATGCAGATTAAAACTATGTTCAATACCATAAACAGATATGCAAAAATTTTAAAATTTGGGTGATTTTTGGAAAAGTCATGACTTTTTAAAGTTGATAAAGGAATCCAAAAATGGGCAAAAATAGTCAAAAAATAAAATGTTTCAAAAGTAAAAAATTTTAATGCAGATTCAAACTATGTTCGATACCATAAACAGAACAGCAAAAATTTTAAAAATTGGGTGATTTTTAGCAAAGTTATTGCTCTTCAAAGTTGACAAAATCGTCAATTTTCTACTAAAAAATAATTTCACTGCAATTTCTTTCTCTTTCACACATAGTTTCTATATGTAAAGATTTTTAAATGCTATTTGAAAAAATGATTAAAGCGTTTTTCAGAAATGTAAAAATATTGAAAATCGGCTGATTTTTGGAAAAGTTATGACTTCTTAAAGTTGATAAAGGAATCCAAAAATAGCCAAAAATAGTCAAAAATTAAAAAGTTTCAATAGTAAAAAATTTTAATGCATATTCAAACTATGTTCGATACTATAAACAGATATGCAAAAATTTAAAAAATTGGGTGATTCTTAGCAAAGTTATTGCTCTTCAAAGTTGACAAAATCGTCAATTTTCTACAAAAATACGATTTCACTGTAGTTTCTTTCTTTTTGAACCATAGTTTCTATATGTAAAGAACTTTAATTGCTAGTTGAAAAAATGATTAAAGCGTTTTTCATAAATGTAAAAATATTGAAATTCGGCTGATTTTTGCAAAAGTTATGACTTCTTAAAGTTGATAAAGGAATCCAAATATGGCCAAAAATAGTCAAAATTAAAATGATAAATGTTTCAAAAGTAAAATACATTTATGCATTTTTAAACTATGTTCGATACCATAAACGGATATGCAAAAATTTTAAAATTTTGAAAATTGGCTGATTTTTGGAAAAGTTATGACTTCTTAAAGTTGATAAAGGAATCCAAAACTGGCCAAAAATAGTCAAAAATTAACAAGTTGCAAAAGTAAAAAGTTTTAATGTAGATTCAAACTATGTTCGATACCATAAACAGATATGCAAAAATTTAAAAAATTGGGTGATTTTTAGCAAAGTTATTGCTCTTCAAAGTTGACAAAATCGTCAATTTTCTACTAACAAACGATTTCACTGCAATTTCTTTCTCTTTCAAGCATAGTTTCTATATGTAAAGAATTTTAAATGCTATTTGAAAAAATGATTAAAGCGTTTTTCAGAAAAGTAAAAATTTTGAAAATTGGCTGATTTTTGGAAAAGTTATGACTTCTTAAAGTTGATAAAGGAATCCAAAAATGGCCAAAAAAAATCAAAAATTAAAAAGTTGCAAAAGTAAAATACATTTATGCATTTTTAAACTATGTTCGATACCATAAACGGATATGCAAAAATTTTAAAATTTTGAAAATTGGCTGATTTTTGGAAAAGTTATGACTTCTTAAAGTTGATAAAGGAATCCAAAAATGGCCAAAAATAGTCAAAAATTAACAAGTTGCAAAAGTAAAAAGTTTTAATGTAGATTCAAACTATGTTCGATACCATAAACAGATATGCAAAAATTTAAAAAATTGGGTGATTTTTAGCAAAGTTATTGCTCTTCAAAGTTGACAAAATCGTCAATTTTCTACTAACAAACGATTTCACTGCAATTTCTTTCTCTTTCAAGCATAGTTTCTATATGTAATGAATTTTAAATGCTATTTGAAAAAATGATTAAAGCGTTTTTCAGAAATGTAAAAATTTTGAAAATTGGCTGATTTTTGGAAAAGTTATGACTTCTTAAAGTTGATAAAGGAATCCAAAAATGGCCAAAAAAATCAAAAATTAAAAAGTTGCAAAAGTAAAATACATTTATGCATTTTTAAACTATGTTCGATACCATAAACGGATATGCAAAAATTTTAAAATTTTGAAAATTGGCTGATTTTTGGAAAAGTTATGACTTCTTAAAGTTGATAAAGGAATCCAAAAATGGCCAAAAATAGTCAAAAATTAACAAGTTGCAAAAGTAAAAAGTTTTAATGTAGATTCAAACTATGTTCGATACCATAAACAGATATGCAAAAATTTAAAAAATTGGGTGATTTTTAGCAAAGTTATTGCTCTTCAAAGTTGACAAAATCGTCAATTTTCTACTAACAAACGATTTCACTGCAATTTCTTTCTCTTTCAAGCATAGTTTCTATATGTAATGAATTTTAAATGCTATTTGAAAAAATGATTAAAGCGTTTTTCAGAAATGTAAAAATTTTGAAAATTGGCTGATTTTTGGAAAAGTTATGACTTCTTAAAGTTGATAAAGGAATCCAAAAATGGCCAAAAAAATCAAAAATTAAAAAGTTGCAAAAGTAAAAACTTTTAATGCAGATTAAAACTATGTTCGATACCATAAACAGATATGCAAAAATTTTAAAATTTGGGTGATTTTTGGAAAAGTCATGACTTTTTAAAGTTGATAAAGGAATCCAAAAATGGGCAAAAATAGTCAAAAAATAAAATGTTTCAAAAGTAAAAAATTTTAATGCAGATTCAAACTATGTTCGATACCATAAACAGATGTGCAAAAATTTTAAAAATTGGGTGATTTTTAGCAAAGTTATTGCTCTTCAAAGTTGACAAAATCGTCAATTTTCTACTAAAAAACGATTTTACTGCAATTTCTTTCTCTTTCAACCATAGTTTCTACATGCAAAGAATTTTAAATGCTAGTTGAAAAAGGATGAAAACGTTTTTCAAAAATGGGAAAATTTTGAAAATCGGCTCATTTTTGGAAAAGTTATGACTTCTTAAAGTTGATAAAGGAATCCAAAAATGGCCAGAAATAGTCAAAAATTAAAAAATTGCAAAAGTAAAAAATACCATAACAGTAATGCAAAAATTTAAAAAATTGGGTGATTTTTAGCAAAGTTATTGCTCTTCAAAGTTGACAAAATCGTCAATTTTCTACTAAAAAACAATTTCACTGCAATTTCTTTCTCTTTCACACATAGTTTCTATATGTAAAGAATTTTAAATGCTATTTGAAAAAATGATTAAAGCGTTTTTCAGAAATGTAAAAATTTTGAAAATTGGCTGATTTTTGGAAAAGTTATGACTTCTTAAAGTTGATAAAGGAATCAAAAATGCCCAAAAAAAGTCAAAAATTAAAAAGTTGCAAAAGCTAAAAATTTTAATGCAGATTCAAACTATGTTCGATACCATAAACAGATATGCAAAAGTTTTAAAAATTGGGTGATTTTTGGAAAAGTCATGACTTCTTAAAGTTGATAAAGGAATCCAAAAATGGGCAAAAATAGTCAAAAAATAAAATGTTTCAAAAGTAAAAAATTTCAATGCAGATGCAAACTATGTTCGATACCATAAACAGATATGCAAAAATTTTAAAAATTGGGTGATATTTAGCAAAGTTATTGCTCTTCAAAGTTGACAAAATCGTAAATTTTCTACTAAAAAACGATTTCACTGAAATTTCTTTCTATTTCAACCATAGTTTCTATAGTTGAAAGAATTTTAAATGCTAGTTGAAAAAAGGATAAAAGCGTTTTTCAAAAATGTGAAAATATTGAAAATCGGCTGATTTTTGGAAAAGTTATGACTTCTTAAAGTTGATAAAGGAATCCAAAAATGGCCAAAAATAGTCAAAAATTTAAAAGTTTCAATAGTAAAAAATTTTAATGCATATTCAAACTATGTTCGATACCATAAACAGAAATGCAAAAATTTAAAAAATTGGGTGATTCTTAGCAAAGTTATTGCACTTCAAAGTTGACAAAATCGTCAATTTTCTACAAAAATACGATTTCACTGTAGTTTCTTTCTCTTTGAACCATAGTTTCTATATGTAAAGAACTTTAATTGCTAGTTGAAAAAATGATTAAAGCGTTTTTCAGAAATGTAAAAATATTGAAAATCGGCCGATTTTTGGAAAAGTTATGACTTCTTAAAGTTGATAAAGGAATCCAAATATGGCCAAAAATAGTCAAAAATTAAAATGTTTCAAAAGTAAAATACATTTATGCATTATTAAACTATGTTCAATACCATAAACGGATATGCATAATTTTAAAATTTTGAAAATTGGCTGATTTTTGGAAAAGTTATGACTTCTTAAAGTTGATAAAGGAATCCAAAAATGGCCAAAAATAGTCAAAAATTAACAAGTTGCAAAAGTAAAAAGTTTTAATGCAGATTCAAACTATGTTCGATACCATAAACAGATATGCAAAAATTTTAAAAATTGGGTGATTTTTAGCAAAGTTATTGCTCTTCAAAGTTGACAAAATCGTCAATTTTCTACTAACAAACGATTTCACTGCAATTTCTTTCTCTTTCACACATAGTTTCTATATGTAAAGAATTTTAAATGCTAGTTGAAAAAAGGATAAAAGCGTTTTTCAAAAATGTGAAAATTTTGAAAATCGGCTCATTTTGGAAAAGTTATGACTTCTTAAAGTTGATAAAGGAATCCAAAAATGGCCAGAAATAGTCAAGAATTAAAAAATTGCAAAAGTAAAAAATACCATAACAGTAATGCAAAAATTTAAAAAATTGGGTGATTTTTAGCAAAGTTATTGCTCTTCAAAGTTGACAAAATCGTCAATTTTCTACTAAAAAATAATTTCACTGCAATTTCTTTCTCTTTCACACATAGTTTCTATATGTAAAGAATTTTAAATGCTAGTTGAAAAAAGGATAAAAGCGTTTTTCAAAAATGTGAAAATATTGAAAATCGGCTGATTTTTGGAAAAGTTATGACTTCTTAAAGTTGATAAAGGAATCCAAAAATGCCCAAAAAAAGTCAAAAATTAAAAAGTTGCAAAAGCTAAAAATTTTAATGCAGATTCAAACTATGTTCGATACCATAAACAGATATGCAAAAGTTTTAAAAATTGGGTGATTTTTGGAAAAGTCATGACTTCTTAAAGTTGATAAAGGAATCCAAAAATGGGCAAAAATAGTCAAAAATTAACAAGTTGCAAAAGTAAAAAGTTTTAATGCAGATTCAAACTATGTTCGATACCATAAACAGATATGCAAAAATTTTAAAAATTGGGTGATTTTTAGCAAAGTTATTGCTCTTCAAAGTTGACAAAATCGTCAATTTTCTACTAACAAACGATTTCACTGCAATTTCTTTCTCTTTCACACATAGTTTCTATATGTAAAGAATTTTAAATGCTAGTTGAAAAAAGGATAAAAGCGTTTTTCAAAAATGTGAAAATTTTGAAAATCGGCTCATTTTTGGAAAAGTTATGACTTCTTAAAGTTGATAAAGGAATCCAAAAATGGCCAGAAATAGTCAAGAATTAAAAAATTGCAAAAGTAAAAAATACCATAACAGTAATGCAAAAATTTAAAAAATTGGGTGATTTTTAGCAAAGTTATTGCCCTTCAAAGTTGACAAAATCGTCAATTTTCTACTAAAAAACGATTTCACTGCAATTTCTTTCTCTTTCAACCATAGTTTCTACATGTAAAGAATTTTAAATGCTAGTTGAAAAAAGGATGAAAACGTTTTTCAAAAATGGGAAAATTTTGAAAATCGGCTCATTTTTGGAAAAGTTATGACTTCTTAAAGTTGATAAAGGAATCCAAAAATGGCCAGAAATAGTCAAAAATTAAAAAATTGCAAAAGTAAAAAATACCATAACAGTAATGCAAAAATTTAAAAAATTGGGTGATTTTTAGCAAAGTTATTGCTCTTCAAAGTTGACAAAATCGTCAATTTTCTACTAAAAAACAATTTCACTGCAATTTCTTTCTCTTTCACACATAGTTTCTATATGTAAAGAATTTTAAATGCTATTTGAAAAAATGATTAAAGCGTTTTTCAGAAATGTAAAAATTTTGAAAATTGACTGATTTTTGGAAAAGTTATGACTTCTTAAAGTTGATAAAGGAATCCAAAAATGGCCAAAAATAGTCAAAAATTAAAAAGTTGCAAAAGTAAAAATTTTAATGCAGATTAAAACTATGTTCGATACCATAAACAGATATGCAAAAATTTTAAAATTTGGGTGATTTTTGGAAAAGTCATGACTTTTTAAAGTTGATAAAGGAATCCAAAAATGGGCAAAAATAGTCAAAAAATAAAATGTTTCAAAAGTAAAAAATTTTAATGCAGATTCAAACTATGTTCGATACCATAAACAGATGTGCAAAAATTTAAAAAATTGGGTGATTTTTAGCAAATTTATTGCTCTTCAAAGTTGACAAAATCGTCAATTTTCTACTAAAAAATAATTTCACTGCAATTTCTTTCTCTTTCACACATAGTTTCTATATGTAAAGAATTTTAAATGCTATTTGAAAAAATGATTAAAGCGTTTTTCAGAAATGTAAAAATTTTGAAAATTGGCTGATTTTTGGAAAAGTTATGACTTCTTAAAGTTGATAAAGGAATCAAAAATGCCCAAAAAAAGTCAAAAATTAAAAAGTTGCAAAAGCTAAAAATTTTAATGCAGATTCAAACTATGTTCGATACCATAAACAGATATGCAAAAGTTTTAAAAATTGGGTGATTTTTGGAAAAGTCATGACTTCTTAAAGTTGATAAAGGAATCCAAAAATGGGCAAAAATAGTCAAAAAATAAAATGTTTCAAAAGTAAAAAATTTCAATGCAGATGCAAACTATGTTCGATACCATAAACAGATATGCAAAAATTTTAAAAATTGGGTGATATTTAGCAAAGTTATTGCTCTTCAAAGTTGACAAAATCGTAAATTTTCTACTAAAAAACGATTTCACTGAAATTTCTTTCTATTTCAACCATAGTTTCTATAGTTGAAAGAATTTTAAATGCTAGTTGAAAAAAGGATAAAAGCGTTTTTCAAAAATGTGAAAATATAGAAAATCGGCTGATTTTTGGAAAAGTTATGACTTCTTAAAGTTGATAAAGGAATCCAAAAATGGCCAAAAATAGTCAAAAATTTAAAAGTTTCAATAGTAAAAAATTTTAATGCATATTCAAACTATGTTCGATACCATAAACAGAAATGCAAAAATTTAAAAAATTGGGTGATTCTTAGCAAAGTTATTGCACTTCAAAGTTGACAAAATCGTCAATTTTCTACAAAAATACGATTTCACTGTAGTTTCTTTCTCTTTGAACCATAGTTTCTATATGTAAAGAACTTTAATTGCTAGTTGAAAAAATGATTAAAGCGTTTTTCAGAAATGTAAAAATATTGAAAATCGGCCGATTTTTGGAAAAGTTATGACTTCTTAAAGTTGATAAAGGAATCCAAATATGGCCAAAAATAGTCAAAAATTAAAATGTTTCAAAAGTAAAATACATTTATGCATTATTAAACTATGTTCAATACCATAAACGGATATGCATAATTTTAAAATTTTGAAAATTGGCTGATTTTTGGAAAAGTTATGACTTCTTAAAGTTGATAAAGGAATCCAAAAATGGCCAAAAATAGTCAAAAATTAACAAGTTGCAAAAGTAAAAAGTTTTAATGCAGATTCAAACTATGTTCGATACCATAAACAGATATGCAAAAATTTTAAAAATTGGGTGATTTTTAGCAAAGTTATTGCTCTTCAAAGTTGACAAAATCGTCAATTTTCTACTAACAAACGATTTCACTGCAATTTCTTTCTCTTTCACACATAGTTTCTATATGTAAAGAATTTTAAATGCTAGTTGAAAAAAGGATAAAAGCGTTTTTCAAAAATGTGAAAATTTTGAAAATCGGCTCATTTTTGGAAAAGTTATGACTTCTTAAAGTTGATAAAGGAATCCAAAAATGGCCAAAAATAGTCAAAAATTAAAAAGTTGCAAAAGTAAAAATTTTAATGCAGATTAAAACTATGTTCGATACCATAAACAGATATGCAAAAATTTTAAAATTTGGGTGATTTTTGGAAAAGTCATGACTTTTTAAAGTTGATAAAGGAATCCAAAAATGGGCAAAAATAGTCAAAAAATAAAATGTTTCAAAAGTAAAAAATTTTAATGCAGATTCAAACTATGTTCGATACCATAAACAGATGTGCAAAAATTTAAAAAATTGGGTGATTTTTAGCAAATTTATTGCTCTTCAAAGTTGACAAAATCGTCAATTTTCTACTAAAAAATAATTTCACTGCAATTTCTTTCTCTTTCACACATAGTTTCTATATGTAAAGAATTTTAAATGCTATTTGAAAAAATGATTAAAGCGTTTTTCAGAAATGTAAAAATTTTGAAAATTGGCTGATTTTGGAAAAGTTATGACTTCTTAAAGTTGATAAAGGAATCAAAAATGCCCAAAAAAAGTCAAAAATTAAAAAGTTGCAAAAGCTAAAAATTTTAATGCAGATTCAAACTATGTTCGATACCATAAACAGATATGCAAAAGTTTTAAAAATTGGGTGATTTTTGGAAAAGTCATGACTTCTTAAAGTTGATAAAGGAATCCAAAAATGGGCAAAAATAGTCAAAAAATAAAATGTTTCAAAAGTAAAAAATTTCAATGCAGATGCAAACTATGTTCGATACCATAAACAGATATGCAAAAATTTTAAAAATTGGGTGATATTTAGCAAAGTTATTGCTCTTCAAAGTTGACAAAATCGTAAATTTTCTACTAAAAAACGATTTCACTGAAATTTCTTTCTATTTCAACCATAGTTTCTATAGTTGAAAGAATTTTAAATGCTAGTTGAAAAAAGGATAAAAGCGTTTTTCAAAAATGTGAAAATATTGAAAATCGGCTGATTTTTGGAAAAGTTATGACTTCTTAAAGTTGATAAAGGAATCCAAAAATGGCCAAAAATAGTCAAAAATTTAAAAGTTTCAATAGTAAAAATTTTAATGCATATTCAAACTATGTTCGATACCATAAACAGAAATGCAAAAATTTAAAAAATTGGGTGATTCTTAGCAAAGTTATTGCACTTCAAAGTTGACAAAATCGTCAATTTTCTACAAAAATACGATTTCACTGTAGTTTCTTTCTCTTTGAACCATAGTTTCTATATGTAAAGAACTTTAATTGCTAGTTGAAAAAATGATTAAAGCGTTTTTCAGAAATGTAAAAATATTGAAAATCGGCCGATTTTTGGAAAAGTTATGACTTCTTAAAGTTGATAAAGGAATCCAAATATGGCCAAAAATAGTCAAAAATTAAAATGTTTCAAAAGTAAAATACATTTATGCATTATTAAACTATGTTCAATACCATAAACGGATATGCATAATTTTAAAATTTTGAAAATTGGCTGATTTTTGGAAAAGTTATGACTTCTTAAAGTTGATAAAGGAATCCAAAAATGGCCAAAAATAGTCAAAAATTAACAAGTTGCAAAAGTAAAAAGTTTTAATGCAGATTCAAACTATGTTCGATACCATAAACAGATATGCAAAAATTTTAAAATTGGGTGATTTTTAGCAAAGTTATTGCTCTTCAAAGTTGACAAAATCGTCAATTTTCTACTAACAAACGATTTCACTGCAATTTCTTTCTCTTTCACACATAGTTTCTATATGTAAAGAATTTTAAATGCTAGTTGAAAAAAGGATAAAAGCGTTTTTCAAAAATGTGAAAATTTTGAAAATCGGCTCATTTTTGGAAAAGTTATGACTTCTTAAAGTTGATAAAGGAATCCAAAAATGGCCAGAAATAGTCAAGAATTAAAAAATTGCAAAAGTAAAAAATACCATAACAGTAATGCAAAAATTTAAAAAATTGGGTGATTTTTAGCAAAGTTATTGCTCTTCAAAGTTGACAAAATCGTCAATTTTCTACTAAAAAATAATTTCACTGCAATTTCTTTCTCTTTCACACATAGTTTCTATATGTAAAGAATTTTAAATGCTAGTTGAAAAAAGGATAAAAGCGTTTTTCAAAAATGTGAAAATATTGAAAATCGGCTGATTTTTGGAAAAGTTATGACTTCTTAAAGTTGATAAAGGAATCCAAAAATGCCCAAAAAAAGTCAAAAATTAAAAAGTTGCAAAAGCTAAAAATTTTAATGCAGATTCAAACTATGTTCGATACCATAAACAGATATGCAAAAGTTTTAAAAATTGGGTGATTTTTGGAAAAGTCATGACTTCTTAAAGTTGATAAAGGAATCCAAAAATGGGCAAAAATAGTCAAAAAATAAAATGTTTCAAAAGTAAAAAATTTCAATGCAGATGCAAACTATGTTCGATACCATAAACAGATATGCAAAAATTTAAAAAATTGGGTGATTTTTAGCAAAGTTATTGCACTTCAAAGTTGACAAAATCGTCAATTTTCTACAAAAATACGATTTCACTGTAGTTTCTTTCTCTTTGAACCATAGTTTCTATATGTAAAGAACTTTAATTGCTAGTTGAAAAAATGATTAAAGCGTTTTTCAGAAATGTAAAAATATTGAAAATCGGCTGATTTTTGGAAAAGTTATGACTTCTTAAAGTTGATAAAGGAATCCAAAAATGGCCAAAAATAGTCAAAAATTAAAAAGTTTCAATAGTAAAAAATTTTAATGCATATTCAAACTATGTTCGATACCATAAACAGAAATGCAAAAATTTAAAAAATTGGGTGATTCTTAGGAAAGTAATTGCTCTTCAAAGTTGACAAAATCGTCAATTTTCTACTAAAAAATAATTTCACTGCAATTTCTTTCTCTTTCACACATAGTTTCTATATGTAAAGAATTTTAAATGCTATTTGAAAAAATGATTAAAGCGTTTTTCAGAAATGTAAAAATTTTGAAAATTGGCTGATTTTTGGAAAAGTTATGACTTCTTAAAGTTGATAAAGGAATCCAAAAATGCCCAAAAAAAAGTCAAAAATTAAAAAGTTGCAAAAGTAAAAAGTTTTAATGCAGATTCAAACTATGTTCGATACCATAAACAGATATGCAAAAGTTTTAAAAATTGGGTGATTTTTGGAAAAGTCATGACTTCTTAAAGTTGATAAAGGAATCCAAAAATGGGCAAAAATAGTCAAAAAATAAAATGTTTCAAAAGTAAAAATTTCAATGCAGATGCAAACTATGTTCGATACCATAAACAGATATGCAAAAATTTTAAAAATTGGGTGATTTTTAGCAAAGTTATTGCTCTTCAAAGTTGACAAAATCGTAAATTTTCTACTTAAAAACGATTTCACTGAAATTTCTTTCTCTTTCAACCATAGTTTCTATAGTTGAAAGAATTTTAAATGCTAGTTGAAAAAAGGATTAAAGCGTTTTTCAAAAATGTGAAAATATTGAAAATCGGCTGATTTTTGGAAAAGTTATGACTTCTTAAAGTTGATAAAGGAATCCAAAAATGGCCAAAAATAGTCAAAAATTAAAAAGTTTTAATAGTAAAAAATTTTAATGCATATTCAAACTATGTTCCATACCATAAACAGAAATGCAAAAATTTAAAAAATTGGGTGATTCTTAGCAAAGTTATTGCTCTTCAAAGTTGACAAAATCGACAATTTTCTACAAAAATACGATTTCACTGTAGTTTCTTTCTCTTTGAACCATAGTTTCTATATGTAAAGAATTTTAAATGCTAATTGAAAAAAGGATTACAGAGTTTTTCAGAAATGTAAAAATTATTAAAAATTGGCTGATTTTTGGAAAAGTCATGACTTCTTAAAGTTGATAAAGGAATCCAAAATTGGGCAAAAATAGTCAAAAATTAATATGTTTCAAAAGTAAATAATTTTAATGCAGATTCAAACTATGTTCGATACCATAAACAGAAATGCAAAAATTTTAAAAATTGGGTGATTTTTAGCAACGTTATTGCTCTTCAAAGTTGACAAAATCGTCAATTTTCTACAAAAATACGATTTCACTGCAGTTTCTTTCTTTTTGAACAATAGTTTTTATATAAAAAGAATTTTAATTGCTAGTTGAAAAAATGATTAAAGCGTTTTTCAGAAATATAAAAATTTTGAAAATCGGCTCATTTTTGGAAAAGTCATGACTTCTTAAAGTTGATAAAGGAATCCCAAAGTGGCCAAAAATAGTCAAAAATTAAAAAGTTGCAAAAGTAAAAAATTTTAATGCAGATTCAAACTATGGTCGATACCATAAACAGTAATGCAAAAATTTAAAAAATTGGGTGATTTTTAGCAAAGTTATTGCTCTTCAAAGTTGACAAAATCGTCAATTTTCTACAAAAATACGATTTCACTGCAGTTTCTTTCTTTTTGAACAATAGTTTTTATAAGAAAAGAATTTTAATTGCTAGTTGAAAAAATGATTAAAGCGTTTTTCAGAAATATAACAATTTTGAAAATCGGCTGATTTTTGGAAAAGTTATGACTTCTTAAAGTTGATAAAGGAATCCAAATATGGCCAAAAATAGTAAAAAATTTAAAATGTTTCAAAAGTAAAAGACATTTATGCATTTTAAAACTATGTTCGATACCATAAACAGAATTGAAAAAATTTTAAAAATTGGGTGATTTTTAGCAAAGTTATTGTTCTTCAAAGTTGACAAAATCGTCAATTTTCTACTAAAAAACGATTTCACTGAAATTTCTTTTTCTTTCAACCATAGTTTCTATAGATGAAAGAATTTTAAGTGCTAGTTGAAAAAAGGATTAAAGCGTTTTTCAGAAATGTAAAAATATTGAAAATCGGCTGATTTTTGGAAAAGTTATGACTTCTTAAAGTTGATAAAGGAATCCAAAAATGGCCAAAAATAGTCAAAAATTAAAAAGTTTCAATAGTAAAATCTTTTAATGCAGATTCAAACTATGTTCGATACCATAAACAGATATGGAAAAATTTAAAAAATTGGGTGATTTTTAGCAAAGTTATTGCTCTTCAAAGTTGACAAAATCGTCAATTTTCTACTAAAAAACAATTTCACTGCAATTTCTTTCTCTTTCACACATTGTTTCTATATGTAAAGAATTTTAAATGCTATTTGAAAAAATTATTAAAGCGTTTTTCAGAAATGTAAAAATTTTGAAAATTGGCTGATTTTTGGAAAAGTTATGACTTCTTAAAGTTGATAAAGGAATCTAAAAATGGCCAAAAATAGTCAAAAATTAAGAAGTTGCAAAAGTAAAAACTTTTAATGCAGATTAAAACTATGTTCGATACCATAAACAGATGTGCAAAAATTTAAAAAATTGGGTGATTTTTAGCAAAGTTATTGCTCTTCAAAGTTGACCAAATCGTCAATTTTCTACAAAAATACGATTTCACTGCAGTTTCTTTCTTTTTGAACAATAGTTTTTATATGAAAAGAATTTTAATTGCTAGTTGAAAAAATGATTAAAGCGTTTTTCAGAAATATAAAAATTTTGAAAATCGGCTGATTTTTGGAAAAGTTATGACTTCTTAAAGTTGATAAAGGAATCCCAAAGTGGCCAAAAATAGTCAAAAATTAAAAAGTTGCAAAAGTAAAAAATTTTAATGCAGATTCAAACTATGTTCGATACCATAAACAGTAATGCAAAAAGTTAAAAATTTGGGTGATTTTTAGCAAAGTTATTACTCTTCAAAGTTGACAAAATCGTCAATTTTCTACTAACAAACGATTTCACTGCAATTTCTTTCTCTTTCAACCATAGTTTCTATATGTAAAGAATTTTAAATGCTTATTGAAAAAAGGATTATAGAGTTTTTCAGAAATGTAAAAATTATTAAAAATTGGCTGATTTTTGGAAAACTCATGACTTCTTAAAGTTGATAAAGGAATCCAAAATTGGGCAAAAATAGTCAAAAATTAAAATGTTTCAAAAGTAAATAATTTTAATGCAGATTCAAACTATGTTCAATACCATAAACAGAAATGCAAAAATTTTAAAAATTGGGTGATTTTTAGCAAAGTTATTGCTCTTCAAAGTTGACAAAATCGTCAATTTTCTACAAAAATACGATTTCACTGCAGTTTCTTTCTTTTTGAACAATAGTTTTTATAAGAAAAGAATTTTAAATGCTAGTAGAAAAAAGGATTAAAGCGTTTATCAGAAATGAAAAAATATTGAAAATCGGCTGATTTTTGGAAAAGTTATGACTTCTTAAAGTTGATAAAGGAATCCAAAAATGGTCAAAAATAGTCAAAAATTAAAAAGTTTCAATAGTAAAAAATTTTAATGCATATTCAAACTATGTTCGATACCATAAACAGAAATGCAAAAATTTAAAAAATTGGGTGATTTTTAGCAAAGTTATTGCTCTTCAAAGTTGACAAAATCGTCAATTTTCTACAAAAATACGATTTCACTGTAGTTTCATTCTCTTTGAACCATAGTTTCTATATGTAAAAAATTTTAATTGCTAGTTGAAAAAATGATTAAAGCGTTTTTCAGAAATGTAAAAATATTGAAAATCGGCTGATTTTTGGAAAAGTTATGACTTCTTAAAGTTGATAAAGGAATCCAAATATGGCCAAAAATAGTCAAAAATTAAAATGTTTCAAAAGTAAAAGACATTTATGCATTTTTAAACTAATTTAATTGTTCTGAATACCATAAAAAGATATGCATAAAATTTTAAAATTTTGAAAATTGGCTGATTTTTGGAAAAGTTATGACTTCTTAAAGTTGATAAAGGAATCCCAAAGTGGCCAAAAATAGTCAAAAATTAAAAAGTTGCAAAAGTAAAAACTTTTAATGCAGATTAAAACTATGTTCGATACCATAAACAGATGTGCAAAAATTTAAAAAATTGGGTGATTTTTAGCAAAGTTATTGCTCTTCAAAGTTGACCAAATCGTCAATTTTCTACAAAAATACGATTTCACTGCAGTTTCTTTCTTTTTGAACAATAGTTTTTATATGAAAAGAATTTTAATTGCTAGTTGAAAAAATGATTAAAGCGTTTTTCAGATATATAAAAATTTTGAAAATCGGCTGATTTTTGGAAAAGTTATGACTTCTTAAAGTTGATAAAGGAATCCCAAAGTGGCCAAAAATAGTCAAAAATTAAAAAGTTGCAAAAGTATAAAATTTTAATGCAGATTCAAACTATGTTCGATACCATAAACAGTAATGCAAAAATTTAAAAAATTGGGTGATTTTTAGCAAAGTTATTGCTCTTCAAAGTTGACAAAATCGTCAATTTTCTACTAACAAACGATTTCACTGCAATTTCTTTCTCTTTCAACCATAGTTTCTATATGTAAAGAATTTTAAATGCTTATTGAAAAAGGATTATAGAGTTTTTCAGAAATGTAAAAATTATTAAAAATTGGCTGATTTTTGGAAAACTCATGACTTCTTAAAGTTGATAAAGGAATCCAAAATTGGGCAAAAATAGTCAAAAATTAAAATGTTTCAAAAGTAAATAATTTTAATGCAGATTCAAACTATGTTCAATACCATAAACAGAAATGCAAAAATTTTAAAAATTGGGTGATTTTTAGCAAAGTTATTGCTCTTCAAAGTTGACAAAATCGTCAATTTTCTACAAAAATACGATTTCACTGCAGTTTCTTTCTTTTTGAACAATAGTTTTTATAAGAAAAGAATTTTAAATGCTAGTAGAAAAAAGGATTAAAGCGTTTATCAGAAATGAAAAATATTGAAAATCGGCTGATTTTTGGAAAAGTTATGACTTCTTAAAGTTGATAAAGGAATCCAAAAATGGTCAAAAATAGTCAAAAATTAAAAAGTTTCAATAGTAAAAATTTTAATGCATATTCAAACTATGTTCGATACCATAAACAGAAATGCAAAAATTTTAAAAATTGGGTGATTTTTAGCAAAGTTATTGCTCTTCAAAGTTGACAAAATCGTCAATTTTCTACAAAAATACGATTTCACTGTAGTTTCATTCTCTTTGAACCATAGTTTCTATATGTAAAAAATTTTAATTGCTAGTTGAAAAAATGATTAAAGCGTTTTTCAGAAATGTAAAAATATTGAAAATCGGCTGATTTTTGGAAAAGTTATGACTTCTTAAAGTTGATAAAGGAATCCAAATATGGCCAAAAATAGTCAAAAATTAAAATGTTTCAAAAGTAAAAGACATTTATGCATTTTTAAACTATGTTCGATACCATAAAAAGATATGCAAAAATTTTAAAATTTTGAAAATTGGCTGATTTTTGGAAAAGTTATGACTTCTTAAAGTTGATAAAGGAATCCAAAAATGGGCAGAAATAGTCAAAAATTAACAAGTTGCAAAAGTAAAAAGTTTTAATGGAGATTCAAACTATGTTCGATACCATAAACAGATATGCAAAAATTTAAAAAATTGGGTGATTTTTAGCAAAGTTATTGCTCTTCAAAGTTGACAAAATCGTCAATTTTCTACTAACAAACGATTTCACTGCAATTTCTTTCTCTTTCAAGCATAGTTTCTATATGTAAAGAATTTTAAATGATAGTTGAAAAAAGGATTAAAGCGTTTTTCAGAAATGTAAAAATATTGAAAATCGTCTGATTTTTGGAAAAGTTATGACTTCTTAAAGTTAATAAAGGAATCCAAATATGGCCACAAATAGTCAAAAATTAAAAAGTTTCAAAAGTAAAAAATTTTAATGCAGATTCAAACTATGTTCGATACCATAAACAGTAATCTAAAAATTTGAAAAATTGGGTGATTTTTAGCAAAGTTATTGCTCTTCAAAGTTGAGAAAATCGTCAATTTTCTACAAAAATACGATTTTACTGCAGTTTCTTTCTCTTTGAACAATAGTTTCTATATGTAAAGAATTTTAATTGCTAGTTGAAAAAATGATTAAAGCGTTTTTCAGAAATGTAAAAATTTTGAAAATCGGCTGATTTTTGGAAAAGTTATGACTTCTTAAAGTTGATAAAGGAATCCAAATATGGCCAAAAATAGTCAAAAATTAAAAGGTTTCAAAAGTAAAAGACATTAATGCATTTTCAAACTATGTTCGATACCATAAACAGAATTCCAAAAATTTTAAAAATTGGGTGATTTTTAGCAAAGTTATTGTTCATCAAAGTTGACAAAATCGTCAATTTTCTACAAAAAAACGATTTCACTGCAATTTCTTTCTCTTTCAACCATAGTTTCTACATGTAAAGAATTTTAAATGCTAGTTGTAAAAAGGATGAAAACGTTTTTCAAAAATGTAAAAATTTTGAAAATCGGCTGATTTTTGGAAAAGTTATGACTTCTTAAAGTTGATAAAGGAATCCAAAATTGGCCAAAAGTAGTCAAAAATTAAAAAGTGGCAAAAGTAAAAAATTTTAATGCAGATTAAAACTATGTTCGATACCATAAACAGAAATGCAAAAATTTTAAGAATTTTGTGATTTTTAGCAAAGTTATTGCTCTTCAAAGTTGACAAAATCGTCAATGTTCTACTAAAAAACAATTTCACTGCAATTTCTTTCTCTTTAACACTTAGTTTCTATATGTAAAGAATTTTAAATGCTAGTTGAAAAAATGATTAAAGCGTTTTTCAGAAATGTAAAAATTTTAAAAATTGGCTGTTTTTGGAAAAGTTATGACTTCTTAAAGTTGATAAAGGAATCCAAAAATGGCCAAAAAAAAAGTCAAAAATTAAAAAGTTGCAAAAGTAAAAAAATTTAATGCAGATTCAAACTATGTTCGATACCATAAACAGATATGCAGAAATTTTTAAAATTGGGTGATTTTTAGCAAAGCTATTGTTCTTCAAAGTTGACAAAATCGTCAATTTTCTATTAAGAAACGATCTCACTGCAATTTCTTTCTCTTTCAACCATAGTTTCTACATGTAAAGAATTTTAAATGCTAGTTGAAAAAATGATGAAAACGTTTTTCAAAAATGTAAAAATTTTGAAAATCGGCTCATTTTTAGAAAAGTTATGACTTCTTAAAGTTGATAAAGGAATCCAAAAATGGCCAGAAATAGTCAAAAATTAAAGAGTTTCAAAAGAAAAAAATTTTAATGCAGATTCAAACTATGTTCGATACCATAAACAGAAATGCAAAAATTTTAAAAATTGGGTGATTTTTAGCAAAGTTATTGCTCTTCAAAGATGACAAAATCGTCAATTTTATACTAACAAATGATTTCACTGCAATTTCTTTCTCTTTCAACCATAGTTTCTATATGTAAAGAATTTTAAATGCTAATTTAAAAAAGGATTAAAAAGTTTTTCAAAAATGTAAAAATTTTGAAAATTGGCAGATTTTTGGAAAAGTCATGACTTCTTAAAGTTGATAAAGGAATCCAAAAATGGGCAAAAATAGTCAAAAAATAAAATGTTTCAAAAGTAAAAAATTTTAATTCAGATTCAAACTATGTTCGATACCATAAACAGATATGCAAAAATTTTTAAAATTTTCTTCAAAGTTGACAAAATCGTCAACTTTCTACTAAAAAACGATTTCACTGGAATTTCTTTCTCTTTCAACCATAGTTTCTACATGTAAAGAATTTTAAATGCTAGTTGTAAAAAGGATGAAAACGTTTTTCAAAAATGTAAAAATTTTGAAAATCGGCTGATTTTTGGAAAAGTTATGACTTCTTAAAGTTGATAAAGGAATCCCAAAGTAGCCAAAAATAGTCAAAAATTAAAAAGTTTCAAAAGTAAAAAATTTTAATGCAGATTCGAACTATGTTCGATACCATAAACAGATATGCCAAAATTTTAAGAATTGGGTGATTTTTAGCAAAGTTATTGCTCTTCAAAGTTGACAAAATCGTCAATTTTCTACTAAAAAATAATTTCACTGCAATTTCTTTCTCTTTCAACCATAGTTTCTACATGTAAAGAAGTTTAAATGCTAGTTGAACAAAGGATGAAAACGCTTTTCAAAAATGTAAAAATTTTGAAAATCGGCTCATTTTTGGAAAAGTTATGACTTCATAAAGTTGATAAAGGAATCCAAAAATGGCCAGAAATAGTCAAAAATTAACAAGTTGCAAAAGTAAAAAATTTTAATGCAGATTCAAACTATGTTCGATACCATAAACAGATTAGCAAAAATTTTAAAAATTGGGTGATTTTTAGCAAAGTTATTGCTCTTCAAAGTTGACAAAATCGTCAATTTTCTACTAACAAACGATTTCACTGCAATTTCTTTCTCTTTCAACCATAGTTTCTATATGTAAAGAATTTTAAATGCTAATTGAAAAAAGGATTATAGAGTTTTTCAGAAATGTAAAAATTATTAAAAATTGGCTGATTTTTGGAAAAGTCATGACTTCTTAAAGTTGATAAAGGAATCCAAAAATGGGCAAAAATAGTCAAAAAATAAAATGTTTCAAAAGTAAAAAATTTTAATTCAGATTCAAACTATGTTCGATACCATAAACAGATATGCAAAAATTTTAAAAATTTTCTTCAAAGTTGACAAAATCGTCAACTTTCTACTAAAAAACGATTTCACTGGAATTTCTTTCTCTTTCAACCATAGTTTCTACATGTAAAGAATTTTAAATGCTAGTTGTAAAAATGATGAAAACGTTTTTCAAAAATGTAAAAATTTTGAAAATCGGCTGATTTTTGGAAAAGTTATGACTTCTTAAAGTTGATAAAGGAATCCCAAAGTAGCCAAAAATAGTCAAAAATTAAAAAGTTGCAAAAGTAAAAAATTTTAATGCAGATTCGAACTATGTTCGATACCATAAACAGATATGCCAAAATTTTAAGAATTGGGTGATTTTTAGCAAAGTTATTGCTCTTCAAAGTTGACAAAATCGTCAATTTTCTACTAAAAAATAATTTCACTGCAATTTCTTTCTCTTTCACACATAATTTCTATATGTAAAGCATTTTAAATGCTATTTGAAAAAATGATTAAAGCGTTTTTCAGAAATGTAAAAATTTTGAAATTGGCTGTGTTGTAGTGGGCGGGAATGGAATCCTGGGGTCCTAGGGTGTGTGATTCCTGTGATATTGAGCGGCGAAGAATCCGCTGCTCGTCACTGTTGAGTTGAGTGGTCAGCTGCTACGTTGAAGAGCTGCGGAGTGAGGGGGTAGTGGAGTTGGTAAAACAATACGCGGGGTTGCACTTGTTTTAATAACTGTTGCTTTATTTTGGCAACTTGGGGCACAAGAGTATGTGCTGCATTAAAAAACTATTTACAAAAAAATAGGCGGTTGAATTGCTTAGTCGGGGGTGACTTGCGAGATTATTTTTTTTTTTGAGTGAATTAATTAGCGAAGGTCAACTCCACGATAGCCGATCGTCGGGTATCGATACTATCGATGTGGAGTATCGTGTGGAGCAGCCGAATCAGCTGCTCGGCGTTGCCATCTGACGCAAACATTCCGGCCCCCTTGCAACGTTGTTGCAAAGAATGACCCTCCAGGATTGGGGGGACCGATGTTGGGTGTAGTGGCCGTTTTCTTAGTCCTGCTGCTTTGTGGTAAAGGGGAAGCAGTAAGCTTCGCAGCAGTCTTCCACTGGCAGTGCGATCGGCATCGGGGCGGGTTCCGAGGCCTAGGCGGACGCTGCTGGGACTCTACCGACTCGAGGTGCAGCAATGAGTGGTGATCTCCTCCACACTTGCGACATCCCTGGAGAGTCCGGCATGATGTCCCTGAATGCTGATGGGCAAGACAATTCGGGCAGTACCGTTTGGCGAGTACTACCCGAAGCCTCTTCTCCGCAGTCAGCTGGAGGAATCGCTGACATTGACGGAGAGCGTGGAATCCCTTACAGGCCCGGCATCGAAAGGTGCTGGGCTGGTCCTCAGGCGCCGTATTCTGAAATGGAGGACATCGAAATGAGATTTTCTGAACAGTGGTCGTGGATGGCTGATAGGACAGAGGGTATTGCAGGCCAGCTTCCAAAGGCAGCGGCACGAGGGGTGTAGAGCGATTGTCCTTGCAAAAGCCTTCCTGGCGACGACAGCGCTGATTCCTTTGGGTCGTAGAGGTTGTCGGTGGCACTCTTGGGATCGCTGGAGGCGGAAATTGCTCAGATGTGAAAGCCTCTCCGTACATTGGAGAGCAGTCCTTTGGATGGAGTCCAGTCTCGGTGGGCCGCTGCTGTCGAGGACTCGCATTGATAAGATTGATGCGAGCGGAGAGCAATGCGATCGGCTTTGCTGTGGAACGAGGAATCGGACCCGTGAGAACCCAGCCGAAAATAAATTCTTGGCCGAGCAGAGTTCCGCAGAGATTCGGTTTGAATCCTCCCAATAGGATAGACGGAAGGATATCCGATCCTATCAGTAGATCAATCTCTGAGCTACGGCAGAAAGATGGGTCTGCCCACTTGAGGTGTGGCAGATTGTGGAAAACGCCGTGGGGTATACTCGTTGACGGAAGGTCTCCAGCGAGGTGTGGGAGCACATAGGCTGTTGCATCAATGCGCACGTTGGGGTTAAGTGGAGACCCAATCTGGAAGCCACACACTTTGTGTGATTGGGCCTCAGTGCTCTGACTCAGGCCGGACACTTGAGCCAGAACTGGCTGGAAAGGCAACTGGATTGAGTTGCTGAGTCGCTCGGAAATAAAAGTGGCTTCGGATCCAGAGTCGAGCAACGCGCGAGCGGGGTATGTCACACCTGCGTGACATATGTGGACAATGGCAGTGCCCAAGAGGACTCCTCGCGTGTTGGTAGCAAAAAAGCTTTGCACAGTGTTGGAAGTAGTGGACTGTATGTTGGACAGAGGATGATCAGGAGCGCTTGTGGCAGCGAGAACGGTTGAAGTGGAAAGAGAGTCGCGACTCGGAGCTGAGACGTCGCGATGCAGAAGGGTATTGTGTCGCCGTGTACAGACATAGCAGCTATGCTGACTGGGACAGTCACGGACTTGGTGACTGCGGGCGAAACAATTACTACATAACCCACTTCGAGTTATGTATGTCGACCTCTGTTGGACCGACATCTGCAGGAACTTGGTGCAGACACGCACGGGGTGATTCTCTTTGGAGCAGAGATCACATTTTGGAGCCGCTAACCTGATGATGGATCTGTAGGAGTGAATCCGATCCGGTCCTGAGCTTCTTGGAGTGGCCTTGGAATGGCTGACTCCTAGGGGCTGACGGTTCGAGACGGGCGATATGACATCATCGATGGCTTCAAGAGTGAGATATCGTTCTCCGAGGAATCTGTCCATCTCTTGCCAGGTGGGGATGTCATATTTCTTCAATAAGCTGTGCTCCCAAAGGGCAAGGGTCCCCTTAGGAAGCTTGGAGGAGCAAAGAAATATAAGGAGACAATCCCAGTTGTCTGTGGAGACGTTAGAGTGTTCTAACGCTGTCAGACAACCGTGGATTGTGCTCTGTAGTCCTTTGAGTGCATCTGCAGTCTCTGAGGTAACTGGAGATAGGTTAAAAAGGGTTTTATACTGACTATTAACCAATAGCCGCTTATTTTCAAACCTTTCAGAGAGAGCGGCCCACGCTGAACAGAAGCCGTCGTTAGTCACCGGAGATCGTGCTACAATTGCCTTGGCCTCGCCACTTGTTTTGGCGTTCAAATGGAACAGCTGTTCTACGGCAGTCAACTGAGGGTTGTTGATGTAGATCGCCGTGAAAAGGTCTCGGAACGTGGGCCATTTGGAGTAATCCCCGTGGAACACCTCAATGTCGCAGGGGGGTAGTCGACAGCCAGTGGAAATGGCAACTGTAGGAGAGGGAGGAGCTGCAGGACGGAGCAGAGTAGATGCATCGTCAATCTGCTGGCTTAGCATGGCAACACACTGCTCATAGATGCTGTAGCAGTGGTGGTAGGTCGACTCCATGGCCAAAACATCATCGCTCAGTTCCTTAGGATTGAGAACCCGAGAGCAACGCTCGTACTCAGACTCAACTTTGTGCCACAAGGATTTAATGTGGTCACGGCGGACTTGGAGGGTGTAGAGAGTAGAAGTTCCTCTCGAGGGTCTGTTGAGTCGATCATTAAACTTAATAAGTTTTCTTGCGATGGAATTGAAGTCGGAAAGGGCCATGACAGATGTGGAGTGGCTTAAGGGTGCAGGAGCGGGATGGGTCTTGTCGTTAAGACGAGAAGACGACGGGCTTGGTACAGTCAAATTGAGGCCTGCTGGAATGGGCGATATGGAGGATCGCCTGACACTGCGTGGTGCTGCAACAGATGAAGTTCGTCGATGTGAGGATTTGTCACCGATGGGCATCTGGTGCTAGCACGATCGAAAAAAGTCTATTACCGATTCACAGTACCCAGGTGGATCTAATTAGATATCCACAGGTGTAGAATAACACAGTTGGATAAAGATAAAGTACGAAAAAAAAACACAAACAAATGCTTGCTTATCTTTAAACGTTAGTGCGTGAATGTGAGTGAACAGCGCAAAGAAGACAAGCTGATAACGGACGGCCGGTCAGCAACTACACATACAAAACCACACACACACGTATTGAGACGTATGCTTGTATATATGTAGCTGTAACTCGGCTCAGCTGTAACTTCTTGCCGAGGACGTTCAACTTTGCGTTTCGTTTTGTTTTTATGGATTTAAAAACAAACGCGAGACAGTTGAACTTTTAGAAGAAATCACACTTGTACTTATCTGGATATAAGACGAAAGGATATTCGTCCCGAAAGGATATTCTGTCGAAAGGATATTCGATCCGGCTCGAAGGACCAAATGTTGTAGTGGGCGGGAATGGAATCCTGGGGTCCTAGGGTGTGTGATTCCTGTGATATTGAGCGGCGAAGAATCCGCTGCTCGTCACTGTTGAGTTGAGTGGTCAGCTGCTGTTATATGTCCGCTGCTGTTGTATGTACGTATGTACATACGTTGATGAGCTGCGGAGTGAGGGGGTAGTGGAGTTGGTAAAACAATACGCGGGGTTGCACTTGTTTTAATAACTGTTGCTTTATTTTGGCAAATTGGGGCACAAGAGTATGTGCTGCATTAAATAACTATTTAACAAAAAAATAGGCGGTTGAATTGCTTAGTCGGGGGTGACTTGATAGATTATTTTTTTTTTTTTGAGTGAATTAATTAGCGAAGGTCAACTCCACGATAGCCGATCGTCGGGTATCGATACTATCGATGGGGAGTAACGTGTGGAGCAGCCGAATCAGCTGCTCGGCGTTGCCATCTGACGCAAACAGGCTGATTTTTGGAAAAGTTATGACTTCTTAAAGTTGATAAAGGAATCCAAAAATGGCCAAAAAAAAGTCAAAAATTAAAAAGTTGCAAAAGTAAAAAATTTTAATGCAGATTCAAACTATGTTCGATACCATAAACAGATATGCAAAAATTTTAAAAATTGGGTGATTTTTAGTAAAGTGATTGCTCTTCAAAGTTGACAAAATCGTCAATTTTCTACTAACAAACGATTTCACTGCAGTTTCTTTCTTTTTGAACAATTGGTTCTATATGTAAAGAATTTTAATTGCTAGTTGAAAAAATGATTAAAGTGTTTTTCAGAAATATAAAAATTTTGAAAATCGGCTAATTTTTGGAGAAGTTATGACTTCTTAAAGTTGATAAAGGAATCCAAAAATGGCCAAAAATAGTCAAAAATTAAAAAGTTTCAATAGTAAAAAATTTTAATGCAGATTCAAACTATGTTCAATACCATAAACAGATATGCAAAAATTTAAAAAATTGGGTTATTTTTAGCAAAGTTATTGCTCTTCAAAGTTGACAAAATCGTCAATTTTCTACTAACAAACGATTTCACTGCAATTTCTTTCTCTTTCACGCATAGTTTCTATATGTAAAGAATTTTAAATGGTAGTTGAGAAAAGGATTAAAGCGTCTTTCAGAAATGTAAAAATATTGAAAATCGGCTGATTTTTGGAAAAGTTATGACTTCTTAAGGTAGATAAAGGAATCCAAATATGGCCAAAAATAGTCAAAAATTAAAATGTTTCAAAAGTAAAAGACATTAATGCATTTTCAAACTATGTTCGATACCATAAACAGATATGCAAAAATTTAAAAAATTGGGTGATTTTAGCAAAGTTATTGCTCTTCAAAGTTGACAAAATCGTCAATTTTCTACTAAAAAACAATTTCACTGCAATTTCTTTCTCTTTCACACATAGTTTCTAAATGTAAAGAATTTTAAATGCTATTTGAAAAAATGATTAAAGCGTTTTTCAAAAATTTAAAAATTTTGAAAATTGGCTGATTTTGGAAAAGTTATGACTTCTTAAAGTTGATAAAGGAATCCAAAAATGGCCAAAAATAGTCAAAAATTCAATAGTTGCAAAAATTTTAAAAATTGGGTGATTTTTAGCAAAGTTATTGTTCTTCAAAGTTGACAAAATCTTTAATTTTCTACTAAAAAACGATTTCACTGCAATTTCTTTCTCTTTCAACCATAGTTTCTACATGTAAAGAATTTTAAATGCTAGTTGAAAAAAGGATGAAAACGTTTTTCAAAAAGAGAGTAGAAGTTCCTCTCGAGGGTCTGTTGAGTCGATCATTAAACTTAATAAGTTTTCTTGCGATGGAATTGAAGTCGGAAAGGGCCATGACAGATGTGGAGTGACTTAAGGGTGCAGCAGCGGGATGGGTCTTGTCGTTAAGACGAGAAGACGACGGGCTTGGGACAGGCAAATTGAGGCCTGCTGGAATGGGCGATATGGAGGATCGCCTGACACTGCGTGGTGCTGCAACAGATGAAGTTCGTCGATGTGAGGATTTGTCACCGATGGGCATCTGGTGCTAGCACGATCGAAAAAAGTCTATTACCGATTCACAGTACCCAGGTGGATCTAATTAGATATCCACAGGTGTAGAATAACACAGTTGGATAAAGATAAAGTACGAAAAAAAAACACAAACAAATGCTTTGCTTATCTTTAAACGTTAGTGCGTGAATGTGAGTGAACAGCGCAAAGAAGACAAGCTGATAACGGACGGCCGGTCAGCAACTACACATACAAAACCACACACACACGTATTGAGACGTATGCTTGTATATATGTAGCTGTAACTCGGCTCAGCTGTAACTTCTTGCCGAGGACGTTCAACTTTGCGTTTCGTTTTGTTTTTATGGATTTAAAAACAAACGCGAGACAGTTGAACTTTTAGAAGAAATCACACTTGTACTTATCTGGATATAAGACGAAAGGATATTCGTCCCGAAAGGATATTCTGTCGAAAGGATATTCGATCCGGCTCGAAGGACCAAATGTTGTAGTGGGCGGGAATGGAATCCTGGGGTCCTAGGGTGTGTGATTCCTGTGATATTGAGCGGCGAAGAATCCGCTGCTCGTCACTGTTGAGTTGAGTGGTCAGCTGCTGTTATATGTCCGCTGCTGTTGTATGTACGTATGTACATACGTTGATGAGCTGCGGATTGAGGGGGTAGTGGAGTTGGTAAAACAATACGCGGGGTTGCACTTGTTTTAATAACTGTTGCTTTATTTTGGCAAATTGGGGCACAAGAGTATGTGCTGCATTAAAAAACTATTTACAAAAAAATAGGCGGTTGAATTGCTTAGTCGGGGGTGACTTGCGAGATTATTTTATTTTTTGAGTGAATTAATTAGCGAAGGTCAACTCCACGATAGCCGATCGTCGGGTATCGATACTATCGATGGGGAGTATCGTGTGGAGCAGCCGAATCAGCTGCTCGGCGTTGCCATCTGACGCAAAGAGGCTGATTTTTGGAAAAGTTATGAGTTATAAGTTATCTTAAAGTTGATAAAGGAAACCAAAAATGGCCAAAAAAAAGTCAAAAATTAAAAAGTTGCAAAAGTAAAAAATTTGAATGCAGATTCAAACTATGTTCGATACCATAAACAGATATGCAAAAATTTCAAAAATTGGGTTATTTTAAGCAAAGTTATTGCTCTTCAAAGTTGACAAAATCGTCAATTTTCTACTAACAAACGATTTTACTGCAATTTCTTTCTCTTTCAACCATAGTTTCTATATGTAAAGAATTTTAAATGATAGTTGAAAAAAGGATTAAAGCGTCTTTCAGAAATGTAAAAATATTGAAAATCGGCTGATTTTTGGAAAAGTTATGACTTCTTAAAGTTGATAAAGGAATCCAAAAATGGCCAAAAATAGTCAAAAATTTACAAGTTGCAAAAGTAAAAAATTTTAATGCAGATTCAAACTATGTTCGATACCATAAACAGATATGCAAAAATTTAAAAACATTGGGTTATTTTAAGCAAAGTTATTGCTCTTCAAAGTTGACAAAATCGTCAATTTTCTACTAACAAACGATTTTACTGCAATTTCTTTCTCTTTCAACCATAGTTTCTATATGTAAAGAATTTTAAATGATAGTTGAAAAAAGGATTAAAGCGTCTTTCAGAAATGTAAAAATATTGAAAATCGGCTGATTTTTGGAAAAGTTATGACTTCTTAAAGTTGATAAAGAAATCCAAATATGGCCCAAAATAGTCAAAAATTAAAAAGTTTCAAAAGTAAAAAATTTTAATGCAGATTCAAACTATGTTCGATACCATAAACAGAAATGCAAAAATTTTAAAAATTGGGTGATTTTTAGCAAAGTTATTGTTCTTCAAAGTTGACAAAATCTTTAATTTTCTACTAAAAAAGGATTTCACTGCAATTTCTTTCTCTTTCAACCATAGTTTCTACATGTAAAGAATTTTAAATGCTAGTTTAAAAAAGGATGAAAACGTTTTTCAAAAAGAGAGTAGAAGTTCCTCTCGAGGGTCTGTTGAGTCGATCATTAAACTTAATAAGTTTTCTTGCGATGGAATTGAAGTCGGAAAGGGCCTTGACAGATGTGGAGTGACTTAGGGGTGCAGCAGCGGGATGGGTCTTGTCGTTAAGACGAGAAGACGACGGGCTTGGGACAGGCAAATTGAGGCCTGCTGGAATGGGCGATATGGAGGATCGCCTGACACTGCGTGGTGCTGCAACAGATGAAGTTCGTCGATGTGAGGATTTGTCACCGATGGGCATCTGGTGCTAGCACGATCGAAAAAGTCTATTACCGATTCACAGTACCCAGGTGGATCTAATTAGATATCCACAGGTGTAGAATAACACAGTTGGATAAAGATAAAGTACGAAAAAAAACACAAACAAATGCTTGCTTATCTTTAAACGTTAGTGCGTGAATGTGAGTGAACAGCGCAAAGAAGACAAGCTGATAACGGACGGCCGGTCAGCAACTACACATACAAAACCACACACACACGTATTGAGACGTATGCTTGTATATATGTAGCTGTAACTCTTCTCAGCTGTAACTTCTTGCCGAGGACGTTCAACTTTGCGTTTCGTTTTGTTTTTATGGATTTAAAAACAAACGCGAGACAGTTGAACTTTTAGAAGAAATCACACTTGTACTTATCTGGATATAAGCTTTGAGATTCCCGCGGTGCGAGCCGGTAAAGACGAAAGGATATTCGTCCCGAAAGGATATTCTGTCGAAAGGATATTCGATCCGGCTCGAAGGACCAAATGCTGTAGTGGGCGGGAATGGAATCCTGGGGTCCTAGGGTGTGTGATTCCTGTGATATTGAGCGGCGAAGAATCCGCTGCTCGTCACTGTTGAGTTGAGTGGTCAGCTGCTGTTATATGTCCGCTGCTGTTGTATGTACGTATGTACATACGTTGATGAGCTGCGGAGTGAGGGGGTAGTGGAGTTGGTAAAACAATACGCGGGGTTGCACTTGTTTTAATAACTGTTGCTTTATTTTGGCAAATTGGGGCACAAGAGTATGTGCTGCATTAAAAAACTATTTACAAAAAAATAGGCGGTTGAATTGCTTAGTCGGGGGTGACTTGCGAGATTATTTTATTTTTTGAGTGAATTAATTAGCGAAGGTCAACTCCACGATAGCCGATCGTCGGGTATCGATACTATCGATGGGGAGTATCGTGTGGAGCAGCCGAATCAGCTCCCCTCGGCGTTGCCATCTGACGCAAACTGGCTGATTTTTCGAAAAGTTATGACTTCTTAAAGTTGATAAAGGAAACCAAAAATGGTCAAAAAAAAGTAAAAAATTAAAAAGTTGCAAAAGTAAAAAATTTTAAACAAATATGCAAAAATTTCAAAAATTGGGTGATTTTTAGTAAAGTTATTGCTCTTCAAAGTTGACAAAATCGTCAATTTTCTACAAAAATACGATTTCACTGCAGTTTCTTTCTTTTTGAACAATAGGTTCTATATGTAAAGAATTTTAATTGCTAGTTGAAAAAATGATTAAAGTGTTTTTCAGAAATATAAAAATTTTGAAAATCGGCTGATTTTTGGAAAAGTTATGACTTCTTAAAGTTGATAAAGGAATCCAAATATGGCCAAAAATAGTCAAAAATTAAAATGTTTCAAAAGTAAAAGACATTAATGCATTTTCAAACTATGTTCGATACCATAAACAGAATTGCAAAAATTTTAAAAATTGGGTCATTTTTAGCAAAGTTATTGCTCTTCAAAGTTGACAAAATCGTCAATTTTCTACAAAAATACGATTTCACTGCAGTTTCTTTCTTTTTGAACAATAGGTTCTATATGTAAAGAATTTTAATTGCTAGTTGAAAAAATGATTAAAGTGTTTTTCAGAAATATAAAAATTTTGAAAATCGGCTGATTTTTGGAAAAGTTATGACTTCTTAAAGTTGATAAAGGAATCCAAATATGGCCAAAAATAGTCAAAAATTAAAATGTTTCAAAAGTAAAAGACATTAATGCATTTTCAAACTATGTTCGATACCATAAACAGAAATGTAAAAATTTAAAAAATTGGATGACTTTTAGCAAAGTTATTGCTCTTCAAAGTTGACAAAATCGTCAATTTTCTACAAAAATACGATTTCACTGCAGTTTCTTTCTTTTTGAACAATATTTACTATATGTAAAGAATTTTAATTGCTAGTTGAAAAAATGATTAAAGCGTTTTTCAAAAATATAAAAATTTTGAAAATCGGCTGATTTTTGGAAAAGTTATGACTTCTTAAAGTTGATAAAGGAATCCAAAAATGGCCAAAAATAGTCAAAAATTTACAAGTTGCAAAAGTAAAAAATTTTAATGCAGATTCAAACTATGTTCGATACCATAAACAGATATGCAAAAATTTAAAAAATTGGGTTATTTTAAGCAAAGTTATTGCTCTTCAAAGTTGACAAAATCGTCAATTTTCTACTAACAAACGATTTTACTGCAATTTCTTTCTCTTTCAACCATAGTTTCTATATGTAAAGAATTTTAAATGATAGTTGAAAAAAGGATTAAAGCGTCTTTCAGAAATGTAAAAATATTGAAAATCGGCTGATTTTTGGAAAAGTTATGACTTCTTAAAGTTGATAAAGGAATCCAAAAATGGCCAAAAAAAAGTCAAAAATTAAAAAGTTGCAAAAGTAAAAAATTTTAATGCAGATTCAAACTATGTTCGATACCATAAACAGATATGCAAAAATTTTAAAAATTGGGTGATTTTTAGTAAAGTGATTGCTCTTCAAAGTTGACAAAATCGTCAATTTTCTACAAAAATACGATTTCACTGCAGTTTCTTTCTTTTTGAACAATAGGTTCTATATGTAAAGAATTTTAATTGCTAGTTGAAAAAATGATTAAAGTGTTTTTCAGAAATATAAAAATTTTGAAAATCGGCTGATTTTTGGAGAAGTTATGACTTCTTAAAGTTGATAAAGGAATCCAAAAATGGCCAAAAATAGTCAAAAATTAAAAAGTTTCAATAGTAAAAAGTTTTAATGCAGATTCAAACTATGTTCAATACCATAAACAGATATGCAAAAATTTAAAAAATTGGGTTATTTTTAGCAAAGTTATTGCTCTTCAAAGTTGACAAAATCGTCAATTTTCTACTAACAAACGATTTCACTGCAATTTCTTTCTCTTTCACGCATAGTTTCTATATGTAAAGAATTTTAAATGGTAGTTGAGAAAAGGATTAAAGCGTCTTTCAGAAATGTAAAAATATTGAAAATCGGCTGATTTTTGGAAAAGTTATGACTTCTTAAGGTAGATAAAGGAATCCAAATATGGCCAAAAATAGTCAAAAATTAAAATGTTTCAAAAGTAAAAGACATTAATGCATTTTCAAACTATGTTCGATACCATAAACAGATATGCAAAAATTTAAAAATTGGGTGATTTTAGCAAAGTTATTGCTCTTCAAAGTTGACAAAATCGTCAATTTTCTACTAAAAAACAATTTCACTGCAATTTCTTTCTCTTTCACACATAGTTTCTAAATGTAAAGAATTTTAAATGCTATTTGAAAAAATGATTAAAGCGTTTTTCAAAAATTTAAAAATTTTGAAAATTGGCTGATTTTGGAAAAGTTATGACTTCTTAAAGTTGATAAAGGAATCCAAAAATGGCCAAAAATAGTCAAAAATTCAATAGTTGCAAAAATTTTAAAAATTGGGTGATTTTTAGCAAAGTTATTGTTCTTCAAAGTTGACAAAATCTTTAATTTTCTACTAAAAAACGATTTCACTGCAATTTCTTTCTCTTTCAACCATAGTTTCTACATGTAAAGAATTTTAAATGCTAGTTGAAAAAAGGATGAAAACGTTTTTCAAAAAGAGAGTAGAAGTTCCTCTCGAGGGTCTGTTGAGTCGATCATTAAACTTAATAAGTTTTCTTGCGATGGAATTGAAGTCGGAAAGGGCCATGACAGATGTGGAGTGACTTAAGGGTGCAGCAGCGGGATGGGTCTTGTCGTTAAGACGAGAAGACGACGGGCTTGGGACAGGCAAATTGAGGCCTGCTGGAATGGGCGATATGGAGGATCGCCTAACTGCGTGGTGCTGCAACAGATGAAGTTCGTCGATGTGAGGATTTGTCACCGATGGGCATCTGGTGCTAGCACGATCGAAAAAAAGTCTATTACCGATTCACAGTACCCAGGTGGATCTAATTAGATATCCACAGGTGTAGAATAACACAGTTGGATAAAGATAAAGTACGAAAAAAAACACAAACAAATGCTTTGCTTATCTTTAAACGTTAGTGCGTGAATGTGAGTGAACAGCGCAAAGAAGACAAGCTGATAACGGACGGCCGGTCAGCAACTACACATACAAAACCACACACACACGTATTGAGACGTATGCTTGTATATATGTAGCTGTAACTCGGCTCATCTGTAACTTCTTGCCGAGGACGTTCAACTTTGCGTTTCGTTTTGTTTTTATGGATTTAAAAACAAACGCGAGACAGTTGAACTTTTAGAAGAAATCACACTTGTACTTATCTGGATATAAGACGAAAGGATATTCGTCCCGAAAGGATATTCTGTCGAAAGGATATTCGATCCGGCTCGAAGGACCAAATGTTGTAGTGGGCGGGAATGGAATCCTGGGGTCCTAGGGTGTGATTCCTGTGATATTGAGCGGCGAAGAATCCGCTGCTCGTCACTGTTGAGTTGAGTGGTCAGCTGCTGTTTTTTATCTGGCCGCTGTTTTGTATGTACGTATGTACATACGTTGATGAGCTGCGGATTGAGGGGGGGGGTGGAGTTGGTAAAACAATACGCGGGGTTGCACTTGTTTTAATAACTGTTGCTTTATTTTGGCAAATTGGGGCACAGGAAGTATGTGCTGCATTAAAAAACTATTTACAAAAAATAGGCGGTTGAATTGCTTAGTCGGGGGGTGACTTGCGAGATTATTTTATTTTTTGAGGAATTAATTAGCGAAGGTCAACTCCACGATAGCCGATCGTCGGGTATCGATACTATCGATGGGGAGTATCGTGTGGAGCAGCCGAATCAGCTGCTCGGCGTTGCCATCTGACGCAAAGAGGCTGATTTTTGGAAAAGTTATGAGTTATAAGTTATCTTAAAGTTGATAAAGGAAACCAAAAATGGCCAAAAAAAAGTCAAAAATTAAAAAGTTGCAAAAGTAAAAAATTTTAATGCAGATTCAAACTATGTTCGATACCATAAACAGATATGCAAAAATTTTAAAAATTGGGTGATTTTTAGTAAAGTTATTGCTCTTCAAAGTTGACAAAATCGTCAATTTTCTACAAAAATACGATTTCACTGCAGTTTCTTTCTTTTTGAACAATAGGTTCTATATGTAAAGAATTTTAATTGCTAGTTGAAAAAATGATTAAAGTGTTTTTCAGAAATATAAAAATTTTGAAAATCGGCTGATTTTTGGAAAAGTTATGACTTCTTAAAGTTGATAAAGGAATCCAAAAATGGCCAAAAATAGTCAAAAATTAACAAGTTGCAAAAGTAAAAAATTTTAATGCAGATTCAAACTATGTTCGATACCATAAACAGATATGCAAAAATTTTAAAAATTGGGTTATTTTTAGCAAAGTTATTGCTCTTCAAAGTTGACAAAATCGTCAATTTTCTACTAACAAACGATTTCACTGCATTTTCTTTCTCGTTCACACATAGTTTCTATATGTAAAGAATTTTAAATGATAGTTGAGAAAATGATTAAAGCGTCTTTCAGAAATGTAAAAATATTGAAAATCGGCTGATTTTTGGAAAAGTTATGACTTCTTAAAGTTGATAAAGGAATCCAAATATGGCCAAAAATAGTCAAAAATTAAAATGTTTCAAAAGTAAAAGACATTAATGCAGATTCAAACTATGTTCGATACCATAAACAGAAATGCAAAAATTTTAAGAATTGGGTGATTTTTAGCAAAGTTATTGCTCTTCAAAGTTGACAAAATCGTCAATTTTCTACTAAAAAACAATTTCACTGCAATTTCTTTCTCTTTCACACATAGTTTCTAAATGTAAAGAATTTTAAATGCTATTTGAAAAATGATTAAAGCGTTTTTCAAAAATTTAAAAATTTTGAAAATTGGCTGATTTTGGAAAAGTTTTGACTTCTTAAAGTTGATAAAGGAATCCAAAAATGGACAAAAATAGTCAAAAATTAACAAGTTGCAAAAGTAAAAAATTTTAATGCAGATTCAAACTATGTTCGATACCATAAACAGATATGCAAAAATTTAAAAAATTGGGTTATTTTAAGCAAAGTTATTGCTCTTCAAAGTTGACAAAATCGTCAATTTTCTACAAAAATACGATTTCACTGCAGTTTCTTTCTTTATGAACAATATTTTCTATATGTAAAGAATTTAAATTGCTAGTTGAAAAAATGATTAAAGCGTTTTTCAAAAATATAACAATTTTGAAAATCGGCTGATTTTTGGAAAAGTTATGACTTCTTAAAGTTGATAAAGGAATCCAAAAATGGCCAAAAATAGTCAAAAATTTACAAGTTGCAAAAGTAAAAAATTTTAATGCAGATTCAAACTATGTTCGATACCATAAACAGATATGCAAAAATTTAAAAAATTGGGTTATTTTAAGCAAAGTTATTGCTTTTCAAAGTTGACAAAATCGTCAATTTTCTACTAACAAACGATTTTACTGCAATTTCTTTTTTCTTTCAACCATAGTTTCTATATGTAAAGAATTTTAAATGATAGTTGAAAAAAGGATTAAAGCGTCTTTCAGAAATGTAAAAATATTGAAAATCGGCTGATTTTTGGAAAAGTTATGACTTCTTAAAGTTGATAAAGGAATCCAAATATGGCCAAAAATAGTCAAAAATTAAAATGTTTCAAAAGTAAAAGACATTAATGCATTTTCAAACTATGTTCGATACCATAAACAGAAATGTAAAAATTTAAAAAATTGGATGACTTTTAGCAAAGTTATTGCTCTTCAAAGTTGACAAAATCGTCAATTTTCTACAAAAATACGATTTCACTGCAGTTTCTTTCTTTTTGAACAATATTTACTATATGTAAAGAATTTTAATTGCTAGTTGAAAAAATGATTAAAGCGTTTTTCAAAAATATAAAAATTTTGAAAATCGGCTCATTTTTGGAAAAGTTATGACTTCTTAAAGTTGATAAAGGAATCCAAAAATGGCCAAAAATAGTCAAAAATTTACAAGTTGCAAAAGTAAAAAATTTTAATGCAGATTCAAACTATGTTCGATACCATAAACAGATATGCAAAAATTTAAAAAATTGGGTTATTTTAAGCAAAGTTATTGCTCTTCAAAGTTGACAAAATCGTCAATTTTCTACTAACAAACGATTTTACTGCAATTTCTTTCTCTTTCAACCATAGTTTCTATATGTAAATAATTTTAAATGATAGTTGAAAAAAGGATTAAAGCGTCTTTCAGAAATGTAAAAATATTGAAAATCGGCTGATTTTTGGAAAAGTTATGACTTCTTAAAGTTGATAAAGGAATCCAAATATGGCCCAAAATAGTCAAAAATTAAAAAGTTTCAAAAGTAAAAAATTTTAATGCAGATTCAAACTATGTTCGATACCATAAACAGAAATGCAAAAATATTAAAAATTGGGTGATTTTTAGCAAAGTTATTGTTCTTCAAAGTTGACAAAATCTTTAATTTTCTACTAAAAAAGGATTTCACTGCAATTTCTTTCTCTTTCAACCATAGTTTCTACATGTAAAGAATTTTAAATGCTAGTTTAAAAAAGGATGAAAACGTTTTTCAAAAAGAGAGTAGAAGTTCCTCTCGAGGGTCTGTTGAGTCGATCATTAAACTTAATAAGTTTTCTTGCGATGGAATTGAAGTCGGAAAGGGCCATGACAGATGTGGAGTGACTTAGGGGTGCAGCAGCGGGATGGGTCTTGTCGTTAAGACGAGAAGACGACGGGCTTGGGACAGGCAAATTGAGGCCTGCTGGAATGGGCGATATGGAGGATCGCCTGACACTGCGTGGTGCTGCAACAGATGAAGTTCGTCGATGTGAGGATTTGTCACCGATGGGCATCTGGTGCTAGCACGATCGAAAAAAGTCTATTACCGATTCACAGTACCCAGGTGGATCTAATTAGATATCCACAGGTGTAGAATAACACAGTTGGATAAAGATAAAGTACGAAAAAAAAACACAAACAAATGCTTGCTTATCTTTAAACGTTAGTGCGTGAATGTGAGTGAACAGCGCAAAGAAGACAAGCTGATAACGGACGGCCGGTCAGCAACTACACATACAAAACCACACACACACGTATTGAGACGTATGCTTGTATATATGTAGCTGTAACTCGGCTCAGCTGTAACTTCTTGCCGAGGACGTTCAACTTTGCGTTTCGTTTTGTTTTTATGGATTTAAAAACAAACGCGAGACAGTTGAACTTTTAGAAGAAATCACACTTGTACTTATCTGGATATAAGCTTTGAGATTCCCGCGGTGCGAGCCGGTAAAGACGAAAGGATATTCGTCCCGAAAGGATATTCTGTCGAAAGGATATTCGATCCGGCTCGAAGGACCAAATGCTGTAGTGGGCGGGAATGGAATCCTGGGGTCCTAGGGTGTGTGATTCCTGTGATATTGAGCGGCGAAGAATCCGCTGCTCGTCACTGTTGAGTTGAGTGGTCAGCTGCTGTTATATGTCCGCTGCTGTTGTATGTACGTATGTACATACGTTGATGAGCTGCGGAGTGAGGGGGTAGTGGAGTTGGTAAAACAATACGCGGGGTTGCACTTGTTTTAATAACTGTTGCTTTATTTTGGCAAATTGGGGCACAAGAGTATGTGCTGCATTAAAAAACTATTTACAAAAAAATAGGCGGTTGAATTGCTTAGTCGGGGGTGACTTGCGAGATTATTTTATTTTTTGAGTGAATTAATTAGCGAAGGTCAACTCCACGATAGCCGATCGTCGGGTATCGATACTATCGAGGGGAGTATCGTGTGGAGCAGCCGAATCAGCTCCTCGGCGTTGCCATCTGACGCAAACTGGCTGATTTTTCGAAAAGTTATGACTTCTTAAAGTTGATAAAGGAAACCAAAAATGGCCAAAAAAAAGTCAAAAATTAAAAAGTTGCAAAAGTAAAAAATTTTAATGCAGATTCAAACTATGTTCGATACCATAAACAAATATGCAAAAATTTCAAAAATTGGGTGATTTTTAGTAAAGTTATTGCTCTTCAAAGTTGACAAAATCGTCAATTTTCTACAAAAATACGATTTCACTGCAGTTTCTTTCTTTTTGAACAATAGGTTCTATATGTAAAGAATTTTAATTGCTAGTTGAAAAAATGATTAAAGTGTTTTTCAGAAATATAAAAATTTTGAAAATCGGCTGATTTTTGGAAAAGTTATGACTTCTTAAAGTTGATAAAGGAATCCAAATATGGCCAAAAATAGTCAAAAATTAAAATGTTTCAAAAGTAAAAGACATTAATGCATTTTCAAACTATGTTCGATACCATAAACAGAATTGCAAAAATTTTAAAAATTGGGTCATTTTTAGCAAAGTTATTGCTCTTCAAAGTTGACTAAATCGTCAATTTTCTACAAAGAAGCGATTTCACTGCAATTTCTTTTTCTTTCAACCAGATTTACTACATGTAAAGAATTTGAACTGCTAGTTGAAAGAAAGATTAAAGCGAATTTCAGAAATGTACAAATTTTGAAAATCGGCTGATTTTTGGAAAAGTTATGACTTCTTAAAGTTGAAAAAGGAATCCCAAAGTGGCCAAAAATAGTCAAAAATTAAAAATTTGCAAAAGTAAAAAATTTAAATGCAGATTCAAACTATGTTCGATACCATAAACAGAAATGCAAAAATTTTAAGAATTGGGTGATTTTTAGCAAAGTTATTGCTCTTCAAAGTTGACAAAATCGTCAATTTTCTACTAAAAAACAATTTGAAAAAATGATTAAAGCGTTTTTCAAAAATTTCAAAATTTTGAAAATTGGCTGATTTTGGAAAGTTATGACTTCTTAAAGTTGATAAAGGAATCCAAAAATGGCCAAAAATAGTCAAAAATTCAATAGTTGCAAAAGTTAAAAATTTTAAGGCAGACTCAAACTATGTTCGATACCATAAACAGATATGCAAAAATTTTTAAAATTGGGTGATTTTTAGCAAAGTTATTGTTCTTCAAAGTTGACAAAATCGTCAATTTTCTACTCAAAAACGTTTTCACTGCAATTTCTTTCTCTTTCAACCATAGTTTCTACATGTAAAGAATTTTAATTGCTAGTTGAAAAAAGGATGAAAACGTTTTTCAAAAATATAAAAATTTTGAAAATCGGCTCATTTTTGGAAAAGTTATGACTTCTTAAAGTTGATAAAGGAATCCAAAAATGGCCAAAAATAGTCAAAAATTAACAAGTTGCAAAAGTAAAAAATTTTAATGCAGATTCAAACTATGTTCGATACCATAAACAGAAATGCAAAAATTTTAAGAATTGGGTGATTTTTAGCAAAGTTATTGATCTTTAAAGTTGAAAAAATCGTCAATTTTCTACTAAAAAACAATTTCACTGCAATTTCTTTCTCTTTCACACTTAGTTTCTATATGTAAAGAATTTTAAATGCTATTTGAAAAAATGATTAAAGCGTTTTTCAGAAATGTAAAAATTTTGAAAATTGGCTGATTTTTGGAAAAGTCATGACTTCTTAAAGTTGATAAAGGAATCCAAAAATGGCCAGAAATACTCAAAAATTAACATGTTGCAAAAGTAAAAAATTTTAATGCAGATTCAAACTATGTTCGATACCATAAACAGATATGCAAAAATTTTAAAAATTGGGTGATTTTTAGCAAAGTTATTGTTCTTCAAAGTTGACAAAATCGTCAATTTTCTACTAACAAACGATTTCACTGCAGTTTCTTTCTCTTTCAACCATAGTTTCTATATGTAAAGAATTTTAAATGCTAATTGAAAAAAGGATTAAAGAGTTTTTCAGACATGTAAAAATTTTGAAAATTGGCTGATTTTTGGAAAAGTTATGACTTCTTAAAGTTGATAAAGGAATCCAAAAAGCGCCAAAAATAGTCAAAAAATAAAATGTTTCAAAAGTAAATGCAGATTCAAACTATTTTTGATACCATATACAGATATGCCAAAATTTTAAGAATTGGGTGATTTTTAGCAAAGTTATTGCTCTTCAAAGTTGACAAAATCGTCAATTTTCTACAAAAATACGATTTCACTGCAGTTTCTTTCTTTTTGAACAATAGGTTCTATATGTAAAGAATTTTAATAGCTAGATGAAAAAATGATTAAAGTGTTTTTCAGAAATATAAAAATTTTGAAAATCGGCTGATTTTTGGAAAAGTTATGACTTCTTAAAGTTGATAAAGGAATCCAAAAATGGCCAAAAATAGTTAAAAATTAACAAGTTGCAAAAGTAAAAAATTTTAATGCAGATTCAAACTATGTTCGATACCATAAACAGATATGCAAAAATTTTAAAAATTGGGTTATTTTTAGCAAAGTTATTGCTCTTCAAAGATGACAAAATCGTCAATTTTCTACTAACAAACGATTTCACTGCAATTTCTTTCTCTTTCAACCATAGTTTCTATATGTAAAGAATTTTAAATGATAGTTGAGAAAAGGATTAAAGCGTCTTTCAGAAATGTAAAAATATTGAAAATCGGCTGATTTTTGGAAAAGTTATGACTTCTTAAAGTTGATAAAATAATCCAAATATGGCCAAAAATAGTCAAAAAATAAAATGTTTCAAAAGTAAAAGACATTAATGCATTTTCAAACTATGTTCGATTCCATAAACAGAATTGCAAAAATTTTAAAAATTGGGTGATTTTTAGCAAAGTTGTTGCTCTTTAAAGTTGACAAAATCGTCAATTTTTTACAAAAATACGATTTCACTGCAGTTTCTTTCTTTTTGAACAATAGTTTCTATATGTAAAGAATTTTAATTGCTAGTTGAAAAAATGATTAAAGCTTTTTTCAAAAATATAAAAATTTTGAAAATTGGCTGATTTTTGGAAAAGTTTTGACTTCTTAAAGTTGATAAAGGAATCCAAAAATGGACAAAAATAGTAAAAAATTAACAAGTTGCAAAAGTAAAAAATTTTAATGCAGATTCAAACTATGTTGGATACCATAAACAGATATGCAAAAATTTAAAAAATTGGGTTATTTTAAGCAAAGTTATTGCTCTTCAAAGTTGACAGAATCGTCAATTTTCTACTAACAAACGATTTTACTGCAATTTCTTTCTCTTTCAACCATAGTTTCTATATGTAAAGAATTTTAAATGATATTTGAAAAAGGATTAAAGCGTCTTTCAGAAATGTAAAAATATTGAAAATCGGCTGATTTTTGGAAAAGTTATGACTTCTTAAAGTTGATAAAGGAATCCAAATATGGCCCAAAATAGTCAAAAATTAAAAAGTTTCAAAAGTAAAAAATTTTAATGCAGATTCAAACTATGTTCGATACCATAAACAGATATGCAAAAATTTAAAAAATTGGGTTATTTTAAGCAAAGTTATTGCTCTTCAAAGTTGACAAAATCGTCAATTTTCTACTAACAAACGATTTTACTGCAATTTCTTTCTCTTTCACACATAGTTTCTATATGTAAAGAATTTTAATTGCTAGTTGAAAAAATGATTAAAGCGTTTTTCAAAAATATAACAATTTTGAAAATCGGCTGATTTTTGGAAAATTTATGACTTCTTAAAGTTGATAAAGGAATCCAAATATGGCCAAAAATAGTCAAAAATTAAAAAGTTTCAAAAGTAAAAAATTTTAATGCAGATTCAAACTATGTTCGATACCATAAACAGAAATCCAAAAATTTTAAGAATTGGGTGATTTTTAGCAAAGTTATTGTTCTTCAAAGTTGACAAAATCGTTAATTTTCAACTAAAAAACGATTTCACTGCAATTTCTTTCTCTTTCAACCACAGTTTCTACATGTAAAGAATTTTAAATGCTAGTTGAAAAAAGGATGAAAACGTTTTTCAAAAATATAAAAGTTTTGAAAATCGGCTCATTTTTGGAAAAGTTATGACTTCTTAAATTTGATAAAGGAATCCAAAAATGGCCAGAAATAGTCAAAAATTAACAAGTTGCAAAATGCAAAAATTTTAAAAATTGGGTGATTTTGAGCAAAGTTATTGCTCTTCAAAGTTGACAAAATCGTCAATTTTCTACAAAAAAACGATTTCACTGCAGTTTCTTTCTCTTTAAACAATAGTTTTTATATGTAAAGAATTTTAATTGCTAGTTGAAAAAATGATTAAAGCGTTTTTCAGAAATGTAAAAAATTTTGAAAATCGGCTGATTTTTGGAAAAGTTATGACTTCTTAAAGTTGATAAAGGAATTCAAATATGGCCAAAAATAGTCAAAAATTAAAAGTTGCAAAAGTAAAAAATTTTAATGCAGATTCAAACTATGTTCGATACCATAAACAGAAATGCAAAAATTTTTAGAATTGGGTGATTTTTAGCAAAGTTATTGCTCTTCAAAGTTGACAAAATCGTCAATTTTCTACAAAAATACGATTTCACTGCAGTTTCTTTCTCTTTGAGCAATAGTTTTTATATATAAAGAATTTTAATTGCTAGTTGAAAAAATTATTAAAGTGTTTTTCAGAAATGTAAAAAATTTTGAAAATCGGCTGATTTTTGGAAAAGTTATGACTTCTTAAAGTTGATAAAGGAATCCAAAAATGGCCAGAAATACTCAAAAATTAACAGGTTGCAAAAGTAAAAAATTTTAATGCAGATTCAAACTATGTTCGATACCATAAACAGAAATGCAAAAATTTTAAGAATTGGGTGATTTTTAGCAAAGTTATTGCTCTTCAAAGTTGACAAAATCGTCAATTTTCTACTAACAAACGATTTCACTGCAATTTCTTTCTCTTTCAACAATAGTTTCTATATGTAAAGAATTTTAGTTGCTAGTTGAAAAAATGATTAAAGCGTTTTTCAGAAATGTAAAAATCTTGAAAATTGGCTGATTTTTGGAAAAGTTATGACTTCTTAAAGTTGATAAAGGAATCCAAAAATGGGCGAAAATAGTCAAAAAATAAAATGTTTCAAAAGTAAAAAATTTTAATGCAGACTCAAACCATGTTCGATACCATAAACAGATAAGCAAAAATTTTAAGAATTGGGTGAACTTTAGCAAAGTTATTGCACTTCAAAGTTGACAAAATCGTCAATTTTCTACAAAAATACGATTTCACTGTAGTTTCTTTCTCTTTGAACCATAGTTTCTATATGTAAAGAAATTTAATTGCTAGTTGAAAAAATGATTAAAGCGTTTTTCAGAAATGTAAAATATTGAAAATCGGCTGATTTTTGGAAAAGTTATGACTTCTTAAAGTTGATAAAGGAATCCAAAAATGGCCAAAAATAGTCAAAAATTAAAAAGTTGCAAAAGTAAAAAATTTTAATGCAGATTCAAACTATGTTCGATACCATAAACGAAAATGCAAAAATTTAAAAAATTGGGTGATTTTTAGCAAAGTTATTGCTCTTCAAAGTTGACAAAATCGTCAATTTTCTACTAACAAACGATTTCACTGAAATTTCTTTCTCTTTCAACCATAGTTTCTATATGTAAAGAATTTTAAATGCTAGTTAAAAAAAGGATTAAAGCGTTTTTCAGAAATGTAAAAATTTTGAAAATCGGTCGATTTTTGGAAAAGTTATGACTTCTTAAAGTTGATAAAGTAATCTAAAAATGGCCAAAAAAAGTCAAAAATTAAAAAGTTTCAATAGTACAAAATTTTAATGCAGATTCAAACTATGTTCGATACCATAAACAGATATGTAAAATTGGGTGATTTTTAGCAAAGTTATTGCTCTTCAAAGTTGACAAAATCGTCAATTTTCTACAAAATTACGATTTCACTGCAGTTTCTTTCTTTTTGAACAATAGTTTCTATATGTAAAGAATTATAATTGCTAGTTGAAAAAATGATTAAAGCGATTTTCAGAAATGTAAAATTTGTAAAAATTGGCTGATTTGTGGAAAAGTTATGACTTCTTAAAGTTGATAAAGGAATACAAAAATGGCCAAAAATAGTCAAAAATTAAAAAGTTGCAAAAGTAAAAGACATAAATGCATTTTCAAACTATGTTCGATACCATAAACAGAATTGCAAGAATTTTAAAAATTGGGTGAATTTTAGCAAAGTTATTGTTCTTCAAAGTTGACCAAATCGTCAATTTTCTACAAAAAAAACGATTTCACTGCAATTTCTTTCTCTTTCAACCATAGTTTCTACATGTAAAGAATTTTTAATGCTAGTTGTAAAAAGGATTAAAGAGTTTTTCAGAAATGTAATTTGTGATTTTTGGAAAAGTTATGACTTCTTAAAGTTGATAAAGGAATCCCAAAGTGGCCAAAAATAGTCAAAAATTAAAAAGTTGCAAAAGAAAAAATTTTAATGCAGATTCAAACTATGTTCGATACCATAAACAGAAATGCAAAAATTGTAAAAATTGGGTGATTTTTAGCAAAGTTATTGCTGTTCAAAGTTGACAAAATCGTCAATTTACTACTAAAAAACTATTGCACTGCAGTTTCTTTCTCTTTCAACCATAGTTTCTACATGTAAAGAATTTTAAATGCTAATTGAAAAAAGGATTAAAGAGTTTTTCAGAAATGTAAAAATTTTGAAAATTGGCTGGTTTTTGGAAAAGTCATGACTTCTTAAAGTTGATAAAGGAATCCAAAAATGGGCAAAAATAGTCAAAAAATAAAATGTTTCAAAAGTATAAAATTTTAATGCAGATTCAAACTATGTTCGATACCATAAACAGAAATGCAAAAATTTTAAAAATTGGGTGATTTTTAGCAAAGTTAGTGCTCTTCAAAGTTGACAAAATCGTCAATTTTCTACAAAAATACGATTTCACTGTAGTTTCTTTCTCTTTGAACCATAGTTTCTATATGTAAAGAAATTTAATTGCTAGTTGAAAAAATGATTAAAGCGTTTTTCAGAAATGTAAAATATTGAAAATCGGCTGATTTTTGGAAAAGTTATGACTTCTTAAAGTTGATAAAGGAATCCAAAAATGGCCAAAAATAGTCAAAAATTAAAAAGTTGCAAAAGTAAAAAATTTTAATGCAGATTCAAACTATGTTCGATACCATAAACGAAAATGCAAAAATTTAAAAAATTGGGTGATTTTTAGCAAAGTTATTGCTCTTCAAAGTTGACAAAATCGTCAATTTTCTACTAAAAAACGATTTCACTGCAATTTCTTTCTCTTTCAACCATAGTTTCTATATGTAAAGAATTTTAAATGCTAGTTAAAAAAAGGATTAAAGCGTTTTTCAGAAATGTAAAAATTTTGAAAATCGGTCGATTTTTGGAAAAGTTATGACTTCTTAAAGTTGATAAAGTAATCTAAAAATGGCCAAAAATAGTCAAAAATTAAAAAGTTTCAACAGTACAAAATTTTAATGCAGATTCAAACTATGTTCGATACCATAAACAGATATGTAAAAATTTTAAAAATTGGGTGATTTTTAGCAAAGTTATTGTTCTTCAAAGTTGACAAAATCGTCAATTTTCTACTAAAAATACGATTTCACTGCAGTTTCTTTCTCTTTGAACAATAGTTTCTATATGTAAAGAATTTTAATTGCTAGTTGAAAAAATGATTAAAGCGATTTTCAGAAATGTAAAATTTGTAAAAATTGGCTGATTTGTGGAAAAGTTATGACTTCTTAAAGTTGATAAAGGAATCCAAAAATGGCCAAAAATAGTCAAAAATTAAAAAGTTGCAAAAGTAAAAGACATAAATGCATTTTCAAACTATGTTCGATACCATAAACAGAATTGCAAGAATTTTAAAAATTGGGTGAATTTTAGCAAAGTTATTGTTCTTCAAAGTTGACCAAATCGTCAATTTTCTACAAAAAAAACGATTTCACTGCAATTTCTTTCTCTTTCAACCATAGTTTCTACATGTAAAGAATTTTTAATGCTAGTTGAAAAAAGGATGAAAACGTTTTTCAAAAATGTAAAAATTTTGAAAATCGGCTGATTTTTGGAAAAGTTATGACTTCTTAAAGTTGATAAAGGAATCCCAAAGTGGCCAAAAATAGTCAAAAATTAAAAAGTTGCAAAAGAAAAAATTTTAATGCAGATTCAAACTATGTTCGATACCATAAACAGAAATGCAAAAATTGTAAAAATTGGGTGATTTTTAGCAAAGTTATTGCTCTTCAAAGTTGACAAAATCGTCAATTTTCTACTAAAAAACAATTTCACTGCAATTTCTTTCCCTTTCACACATAGTTTCTATATGTAAAGAATTTTAAATGCTAATTGAAGAAATGATTAAAGCGTTTTTCAGAAATGTAAAAGTTTTTAAAATTGTCTGATTGTTACAAAAGTTATGAATTTTTAAAGCTGATAAAGGAATCCAAAAATGGCCAAAAATAGTCAAAAATTAAAAAGTTGCAAAAGTAAAAAATTTTAATGCAGATTCAAACTATGTTCGATACCATAAACAGAATTGCAAAAATTTTAAAAATTAGGTGATTTTTAGCAAAGTTATTTTTCTTCAAAGTTGACAAAATCGTCAATTTTCTACAAAAAAACGATTTCACTGCAATTTCTTTCTCTTTCAACCATAGTTTCTACATGTAAAGAATTTTAAATGCTAGTTGTAAAAAGGATGAAAACGTTTTTCAAAAATGTAAAAATTTTGAAAATCGGCTGATTTTTGGAAAAGTTATGACTTCTTAAAGTTGATAAAATAATTCCAAAGTGGCCAAAAATAGTCAAAAATTAAAAGTTGCAAAGTAAAAAATTTTAATTCAGATTCAATCTATGTTCGATACCATAAACAGATATGCAAAAATTTTAAAAATTGGGTGATTTTTAGCAAAGTTATTGCTCTTCAAAGTTGACAAAATCGTCAATTTTCTACAAAAATACGATTTTACTGCAGTTTCTTTCTCTTCGAACCATAGTCTCTATATGTAAAGAAATTTAATTGCTAGTTGAAAAAATGATTAGAGCGTTTTTCAGAAATGTAAAAATTTTGAAAATCGGTCGATTTTTGGAAAAGTTATGACTTCTTAAAGTTTATAAAGGAATCGGAATATCGCCAAAAAGAGTCAAAAATTAAAATGTTTCAAAAGTAAAAGATATTTATGCATTTTCAAACTATGTTCGATACCATAAATAGAATTGCAAAAATTTTAAAAATTGGGTGATTTTTAGCAAAGTTATTGTTCTTCAAAGTTGACAAAATCGTCAATTTTCTACAAAAAAAACGATTTCACTGCAATTTCTTTCTCTTTCAACCATAGTTTCTACATGTAAAGAATTTTAAATGCTAGTTGTAAAAAGGATGAAAACGTTTTTCAAAAATGTAAAAATTTTGAAAATCGGCTGATTTTTGGAAAAGTTATGACTTCTTAAAGTTGATAAAATAATTCCAAAGTGGCCAAAAATAGTCAAAAATTAAAAAGTTGCAAAAGTAAAAAATTTTAATGCAGATTCAAACTATGTTCGATACCATAAACAGATATGCAAAAATTTTAAAAATTGGGTGATTTTTAGCAAAGTTATTGCTCTTCAAAGTTGACAAAATCGTCAATTTTCTACAAAAATACGATTTTACTGCAGTTTCTTTCTCTTCGAACCATAGTCTCTATATGTAAAGAAATTTAATTGCTAGTTGAAAAAATGATTAGAGCGTTTTTCAGAAATGTAAAAATTTTGAAAATCGGTCGATTTTTTGGAAAAGTTATGACTTCTTAAAGTTTATAAAGGAATCGGAATATCGCCAAAAAGAGTCAAAAATTAAAATGTTTCAAAAGTAAAAGATATTTATGCATTTTCAAACTATGTTCGATACCATAAACAGAATTGCAAAAATTTTAAAAATTGGGTGATTTTTAGCAAAGTTATTGTTCTTCAAAGTTGACAAAATCGTCAATTTTCTACAAAAAAACGATTTCACTGCAATTTCTTTCTCTTTCAACCATAGTTTCTACATGTAAAGAATTTTAAATGCTAGTTGTAAAAAGGATGAAAACGTTTTTCAAAAATGTAAAAATTTTGAAAATCGGCTGATTTTTTGGAAAAGTTATGACTTCTTAAAGTTGATAAAATAATTCCCAAAATGGCCAAAAATAGTCAAAAATTAAAAAGTTTCAACAGTACAAAATTTTAATGCAGATTCAAACTATGTTCGATACCATAAACAGAAATGTAAAAATTTTAAAAATTGGGTGATTTTTAGCAAAGTTATTGCTCTTCAAAGTTGACAAAATCGTCAATTTTCTACAAAAAAACGATTTCACTGCAGTTTCTTTCTCTTTGAACCATAGTTTCTATATGTAAAGAATTTTAATTGCTGGTTGAAAAAATGATTAAAGCGTTTTTCAGAAATGTAAAAATTTTGAAAATCGGCTGATTTTTGGAAAAGTTATGACTTCTTAAAATAAATGAATCCAAATATGTCCAAAAATAGTCAAAAATTAAAATGTTTCAAAAGTAAAAGACATTAATGCATTTTCAAAGTATGTTCGATACCATAAACAGAATTGCAAAAATTTTAAAAATTAGGTGATTTTTAGCAAAGTTATTGTTCTTCAAAGTTGACAAAATCGTCAATTTTCTACAAAAAAACGATTTCACTGCAATTTCTTTCTCTTTCAACCATAGTTTCTACATGTAAAGAATTTTAAATGCTAGTTGTAAAAAGGATGAAAACGTTTTTCAAAAATGTAAAAATTTTGAAAATCGGCTGATTTTTGGAAAAGTTATGACTTCTTAAAGTTGATAAAATAATTCCAAAGTGGCCAAAAATAGTCAAAAATTAAAAGTTGCAAAGTAAAAAATTTTAATTCAGATTCAATCTATGTTCGATACCATAAACAGATATGCAAAAATTTTAAAAATTGGGTGATTTTTAGCAAAGTTATTGCTCTTCAAAGTTGACAAAATCGTCAATTTTCTACAAAAATACGATTTTACTGCAGTTTCTTTCTCTTCGAACCATAGTCTCTATATGTAAAGAAATTTAATTGCTAGTTGAAAAAATGATTAGAGCGTTTTTCAGAAATGTAAAAATTTTGAAAATCGGTCGATTTTTTGGAAAAGTTATGACTTCTTAAAGTTTATAAAGGAATCGGAATATTGCCAAAAAGAGTCAAAAATTAAAATGTTTCAAAAGTAAAAGATATTTATGCATTTTCAAACTATGTTCGATACCATAAATAGAATTGCAAAAATTTTAAAAATTGGGTGATTTTTAGCAAAGTTATTGTTCTTCAAAGTTGACAAAATCGTCAATTTTCTACAAAAAAACGATTTCACTGCAATTTCTTTCTCTTTCAACCATAGTTTCTACATGTAAAGAATTTTAAATGCTAGTTGTAAAAAGGATGAAAACGTTTTTCAAAAATGTAAAAATTTTGAAAATCGGCTGATTTTTGGAAAAGTTATGACTTCTTAAAGTTGATAAAATAATTCCAAAATGGCCAAAAATAGTCAAAAATTAAAAAGTTGCAAAAGTAAAAAATTTTAATGCAGATTCAAACTATGTTCGATACTATAAACAGAAATGTAAAAATTTTAAAAATTGGGTGATTTTTAGCAAAGTTATTGCTCTTCAAAGTTGACAAAATCGTCAATTTTCTACAAAAATACGATTTTACTGCAGTTTCTTTCTCTTCGAACCATAGTCTCTATATGTAAAGAAATTTAATTGCTAGTTGAAAAAATGATTAGAGCGTTTTTCAGAAATGTAAAAATTTTGAAAATCGGTCGATTTTTTGGAAAAGTTATGACTTCTTAAAGTTTATAAAGGAATCGGAATATCGCCAAAAAGAGTCAAAAATTAAAATGTTTCAAAAGTAAAAGATATTTATGCATTTTCAAACTATGTTCGATACCATAAACAGAATTGCAAAAATTTTAAAAATTGGGTGATTTTTAGCAAAGTTATTGCTCTTCAAAGTTGACAAAATCGTCAATTTTCTACTAAAAAACGATTTTACTGCAATTTCTGTCTCTTTGAACCATTGTTTCTATATGTAAAGAATTTTAATTGCTAATTGAGAAAAAAATTAAAGCGAATTTCAGAAATGTAAAAATTTTTAAAATCGGTTGATTTTCGGAAAAGTTATGACTTCTTAAAGTTGATAAAGGAATCCAAAAATGGCCAAAAATAGTCAAAAATTAAAGAGTTTCAAAAGTAAAAAATTGTAATGCAGATTCAAACTATGTTCGATACCATAAACAGAAATGTAAAAATTTTAAAAATTGGGAGATTTTTAGCAAAGTTATTGCTCTTCAAAGTTGACAAAATCGTCAATTTTCTACTAAAAAACGATTTCACTGCAATTTCTTTCTCTTTCAACCATAGTTTCTATATGTAAAGAATTTTAAATGCTAGTTAAAAAAAGGATTAAAGCGTTTTTCAGAAATGTAAAAATTTTGAAAATCGGTCGATTTTTGGAAAAGTTATGACTTCTTAAAGTTGATAAAGGAATCCAAAAATGGCTAAAAATAGTCAAAAAAAAAAAGTTTCAAAAGTAAAAATTGTTTATTAATCGGCTGATTTTTGGAAAAGTTATGACTTCTTAAAGTTGATAAAGGAATCCAAAAATGGCCAAAAATAGTCAAAAAATAAAGAGTTTCAAATGTAAAAAATTGTAATGCAGATTCAAACTATGTTCGATACTATAAACAGAAATGTAAAAATTTTAAAAATTGGGAGATTTCTAGCAAAGTTATTGCTCTTCAAAGTTGACAAAATCGTCAATTTTCTACTAACAAATGATTTCACTGCAATTTCTTTCTCTTTCAACCATAGTTTCTATATGTAAAGAATTTTAAATGCTAGTTGAAAAAAGGATGAAAACGTTTTTCAAAAATGTAAAAATTTTGAAAATCGGCTGATTTTTGGAAAAGTTATGACTTCTTAAAGTTGATAAAATAATTCCAAAGTGGCCAAAAATAGTCAAAAATTAAAAAGTTGCAAAAGTAAAAAATTTTAATGCAGATTCAAACTATGTTCGATACCATAAACAGAAATGTAAAAATTTTAAAAATTGGGTGATTTTTAGCAAAGTTATTGCTCTTCAAAGTTGACAAAATCGTCAATTTTCTACTAAAAAACGATTTCGCTGCAGTTTCTTTCTCTTTGAACCATAGTTTCTATGTGTAAAGAAATTTAATTGCTAGTTGAAAAAAGGATTAGAGCGTTTTTCAGAAATTTAAAAATTTTGAAAATCGGCTGCTTTTTTGAAAAGTTATGACTTCTTAAAGTTGATAAAGGAATCGAAAAATGGCCAAAAATAGTCAAAAATTAAAATGTTTCAAAAGTAAAAGATATTTAATGCATTTTCAAACTATGTTCGATACCATAAACAGAAATGTAAAAATTTTAAAAATTGGGTGATTTTTAGCAAAGTTATTGCTCTTCAAAGTTGACAAAATCGTCAATTTTCTACTAAAAAACGATTTTACTGCAATTTCTTTCTCGTTGAACCATAGTTTCTATATGTAAAGAATTTTAATTGCTAAGTTGAAAAAAGGATGAAAGCGTTTTTCAGAAATGTAAAAATTTTGAAAATCGGTTGATTTTTGGAGAAGTTATGACTTCTTAAAGTTGATAAAGGAATCCAAAAATGGCCAAAAATAGTCAAAAATTAAAAAGTTGCAAAAGTAAAAAATTTTAATGCAGATTCAAACTATGTTCGATACCATAATCAGAAATGCAAAAATTTTAAAAAATTTGTGATTTTTAGCAAAGTTATTGCTCTTCAAAGTTGACAAAATCGTCAATTTTCTACTAAAAAACGATTTCACTGCAATTTCTTTCTCTTTCAACCATAGTTTCTATATGTAAAGAATTTTAATTGCTAGTTGAAAAAAGGATTAAAGCGTTTTTCAGAAATGTAAAAATTTTGAAAATCGGCTGATTTTTGGAAAAGTTATGACTTCTTAAAGTTGATAAAGGAATCCAAAAATGGCCAAAAATAGTCAAAAATTAAAAAGTTTCAAAAGTAAAAAATTTTAATGCAGATTCAAACTTTGTTCGATACCATAAACAGATATGTAAAAATTTTAAAAATTGGGTGATTTTTAGCAAAGTTATTGCTCTTCAAAGTTGACAAAATCGTCAATTTTCTACTAAAATACGATTTCACTGCAGTTTCTTTCTCTTTCAACCATAGTTTCTATATGTAAAGAATTTTAATTGCTAGTTGAAAAAAGGATTAAAACGTTTTTCAGAAATGTAAAAATTTTGAAAATCGGCTCGATTTTTGGAAAAGTTATGACTTCTTAAAGTTGATAAAGGAATCCAAAAATGGCCAAAAATAGTCAAAAATTAAAAAGTTGCAAAAGTAAAAGACATAAATGCATTTTCAAACTATGTTCGATACCATAAACCGAAATGCAAAAATTTTAAAAATTGGGTGATTTTTAGCAAAGTTATTGCTCTTCAAAGTTGACAAAATCGTCAATTTTCTACTAAAAAACGATTTCACTGCAATTTCTTTCTCTTTCAACCATAGTTTCTATATGTAAAGAATTTTAAATGCTAGTTGAAAAAGGATTAAAGCGTTTTTCAAAAATGTAAAAATTTTGAAAATCGGCTGATTTTTGGAAAAGTTATGACTTCTTAAAGTTGATAAAGGAGTCCCAAAGTGGCCAAAAATAGTCAAAAATTAAAAAGTTGCAAAAGTAAAAAATTTTAATGCAGATTCAAACTATGTTCGATACCATAAACAGAAATGCAAAAATTTTAAAAATTGGGTGATTTTTAGCAAAGTTATTGCTCTTCAAAGTTGACAAAATCGTCAATTTTCTACTAACAAACGATTTCACTGCAATTTCTTTCTCTTTCAACCATAGTTTCTATATGTAAAGAATTTTAAATGCTAGTTGAAAAAAGGATTAAAGCGTTTTTCAGAAATGTAAAAATTTTGAAAATCGGCTGATTTTTGGAAAAGTTATGACTTCTTAAAGTTGATAAAGGAATCCAAAAATGGCCAAAAATAGTCAAAAATTAAAAAGTTGCAAAAGTAAAAAATTTTAATGCAGATTCAAACTATGTTCGATACCATAAACAGATATGTAAAAATTTTAAAAATTGGGTGATTTTTAGCAAAGTTATTGCTCTTCAAAGTTGACAAAATCGTCAATTTTCTACTAACAAACGATTTCACTGCAATTTCTTTCTCTTTCAACCATAGTTTCTATATGTAAAGAATTTTAATTGCTAGTTGAAAAAAGGATTAAAGCGTTTTTCAGAAATGTAAAAATTTTGAAAATCGGCTGATTTTTGGAAAAGTTATGACTTCTTAAAATAAATGAATCCAAATATGTCCAAAAATAGTCAAAAATTAAAATGTTTCAAAAGTAAAAGATATTAATGCATTTTCAAACTATGTTCGATACCATAAACAGAATTGCAAAAATTTTAAAAATTGGGTGATTTTTAGCAAAGTTATTGCTCTTCAAAGTTGACAAAATCGTCAATTTTCTACTAAAAAACGATTTTACTGCAATTTCTGTCTCTTTGAACCATTGTTTCTATATGTAAAGAATTTTAATTGCTAATTGAGAAAAAGATTAAAGCGAATTTCAGAAATGTAAAAATTTTTAAAATCGGTTGATTTTCGGAAAAGTTATGACTTCTTAAAGTTGATAAAGGAATCCAAAAATGGCCAAAAATAGTCAAAAATTAAAAAGTTTCAAAAGTAAAAAATTTTAATGCAGATTCAAACTATGTTCGATACCATAAACAGATATGTAAAAATTTTAAAAATTGGGTGATTTTTAGCAAAGTTATTGCTCTTCAAAGTTGACAAAATCGTCAATTTTCTACTAAAAAACGATTTTACTGCAATTTCTGTCTCTTTGAACCATTGTTTCTATATGTAAAGAATTTTAATTGCTAATTGAGAAAAAAATTAAAGCGAATTTCAGAAATGTAAAAATTTTTAAAATCGGTTGATTTTCGGAAAAGTTATGACTTCTTAAAGTTGATAAAGGAATCCAAAAATGGCCAAAAATAGTCAAAAATTAAAAAGTTTCAAAAGTAAAAAATTTTAATGCAGATTCAAACTATGTTCGATACCATAAACAGAAATGCAAAAATTTTAAAAATTGGGTGATTTTTAGCAAAGTTATTGCTCTTCAAAGTTGACAAAATCGTCAATTTTCTACAAAAAAACGATTTCACTGCAATTTCTTTCTCTTTCAACCATAGTTTCTATATGTAAAGAATTTTAATTGCTAGTTGAAAAAAGGATGAAAACGTTTTTCAGAAATGTAAAAATTTTGAAAATCGGCTGATTTTTGGAAAAGTTATGACTTCTTAAAGTTGATAAAGGAATCCAAAAATGGCCAAAAATAGTCAAAAATTAAAAGTTTCAAAAGTAAAAAATTTTAATGCAGATTCAAACTATGTTCGATACCATAAACAGAAATGCAAAAATTTTAAAAATTGGGTGATTTTTAGCAAAGTTATTGCTCTTCAAAGTTGACAAAATCGTCAATTTTCTACTAAAAAAACGATTTCTCTGCAATTTCTTTCTCTTTCAACAATAGTTTCTATATGTAAAGAAGTTTAATTGCTAGTTGAAAAAAGATTAAAGCGTTTTTCAGAAATGTAAAAATTTTGAAAATCGGTTGATTTTTGGAAAAGTTATGACTTCTTAAAGTTGATAAAGGAATCCAAAAATGGCCAAAAATAGTCAAAAATTAAAAAGTTTCAAAAGTAAAAAATTTTAATGCAGATTCAAACTATGTTCGATACCATAAACAGATATGTAAAAATTTTAAAAATTGGGTGATTTTTAGCAAAGTTATTGCTCTTCAAAGTTGACAAAATCGTCAATTTTCTACTAAAAAACGATTTCACTGCAATTTCTTTCTCTTTCAACCATAGTTTCTGTATGTAAAGAATTTTAAATGCTAGTTGAAAAAGGATTAAAGCGTTTTCAGAAATGTAAAAATTTTGAAAATCGGCTGATTTTTGGAAAAGTTATGACTTCTTAAAGTTGATAAAGGAATCCAAAAATGGCCAAAAATAGTCAAAAATTAAAAAGTTGCAAAAGTAAAAAATTTTAATGCAGATTCAAACTATGTTCGATACCATAAACAGAAATGCAAAAATTTTAAAAATTGGGTGATTTTTAGCAAAGTTATTGCTCTTCAAAGTTGATAAAATCGTCAATTTTCTACTAAAAAACGATTTCACTGCAATTTCTTTCTCTTTCAACCATAGTTTCTATATGTAAAGAATTTTAATTGCTAGTTGAAAAAAGGATTAAAGCGTTTTTCAGAAATGTAAAAATTTTGAAAATCGGCTGATTTTTGGAAAAGTTATGACTTCTTAAAGTTGATAAAGGCATCCAAAAATGGCCAAAAATAGTCAAAAAATAAAGAGTTTCAAAAGTAAAAAATTGTAATGCAGATTCAAACTATGTTCGATACCATAAACAGAAATGTAAAAATTTTAAAAATTGGGAGATTTCTAGCAAAGTTATTGCTCTTCAAAGTTGACAAAATCGTCAATTTTCTACTAACAAATGATTTCACTGCAATTTCTTTCTCTTTCAACCATAGTTTCTATATGTAAAGAATTTTAATTGCTAGTTAAAAAAAGGATTAAAGCGTTTTTCAGAAATGTAAAAATTTTGAAAATCGGTCGATTTTTGGAAAAGTTATGACTTCTTAAAGTTGATAAAGTAATCTAAAAATGGCCAAAAATAGTCAAAAATTAAAAAGTTTCAACAGTACAAAATTTTAATGCAGATTCAAACTATGTTCGATACCATAAACAGATATGTAAAAATTTTAAAAATTGGGTGATTTTTAGCAAAGTTATTGCTCTTCAAAGTTGACAAAATCGTCAATTTTCTACTAAAATACGATTTCACTGCAGTTTCTTTTTCTTTGGACAATAGTTTCTATATGTAAAGAATTTTAATTGCTAGTTGAAAAAAGGATGAAAACGTTTTTCAGAAATGTAAAAATTTTGAAAATCGACTGATTTTTGGAAAAGTTATGACTTCTTAAAGTTAATAAAGGAATCCAAAAATGGCCAAAAATAGTCAAAAATAGTCAAAAATTAAAAAGTTTAAAAAAAAATTTTAATGCATATTCAAACTATGTTCGATACCATAGACAGAAATGTAAAAATTTGGTGATTTTTAGCAAAGTTATTGCTCTTCAAAGTTGACAAAATCGTCGATTTTCTACTAAAAAACGATTTCACTGCAATTTCTGTCTCTTTGAACCATAGTTTCTATATGTAAAGAATTTTAATTGCTAATTGAAAAAAAGATTAAAGGTTTCAGAAATGTAAATTTTGAAAATCGCTCGATTTTTGGAAAAGTTATGACTTCTTAAAGTTGATAAAGGAATCCAAATATGGTCAAAAATAGTCAAAAATTAAAAGTTCAAAGAAAAAATTTTAATGCAGATTCAAACTATGTTCGATACCATAATCAGAAATGCAAAAATTTTAAAAATTTGGTGATTTTTATCAAAGTTATTGCTCTTCAAAGTTGACAAAATCGTCAATTTTCTACTAAAAAACGATTTCACTGCAATTTCTGTCTCTTTGAACCATAGTTTCTATATGTAAAGAATTTTAATTGCTAATTGAAAAAAAGATTAAAGCGAATTTCAGAAATGTACAAATTTTTAAAATCGGTTGATTTTCGGAAAAGTTATGACTTCTTAAAGTTGATAAAGGAATCCAAAAATGGCCAGAAATAGTCAAAAATTAATAAGTTTCAAAAGTTAAAAATTGTAATGCAGATTCAAGCTATGTTCGATACCATAAACAGAAATGTAAAAATTTTAAAAATTGGGAGATTTCTAGCAAAGTTATTGCTCTTAAAAGTTGACAAAATCGTCAATTTTCTACTAAAAAACGATTTCACTGCAATTTCTGTCTCTTTGAACCATTGTTATATAGAAAAGAATTAAAGAATTTTAATTGCTAATTGAAAAAAAGATTAAAGCGAATTTCAGAAATGTAAAAATTTTGAAAATCGGTTGATTTTCGGAAAAGTTATGACTTCTTAAAGTTGATAAAGGAATCCAAAAATGGCCAAAAATAGTCAAAAATTAATAAGTTGCAAAAGTAAAAAATTTTAATGCAGATTCAAACTATGTTCGATACCATAATCAGAAATGCAAAAATTTTCAAAAATTGGTGATTTTTAGCAAAGTTATTGCTCTTCAAAGTTGATAAAATCGTCAATTTTCTACTAAAAAACGATTTCACTGCAATTTCTTTCTCTTTCAACCATAGTTTCTAAATGTAAAGAATTTTAAATGCTAGTTGAAAAAAGGATGAAAACGCTTTTCAAAAATGTAAAAATTTTGAAAATCGGCTGATTTTTGGAAAAGTTATGACTTCTTAAAGTTGATAAAGGAATCCAAAAATGGCCAAAAATAGTCAAAAAATAAAGAGTTTCAAAAGTAAAAAATTGTAATGCAGATTCAAACTATGTTCGATACTATAAACAGAAATGTAAAAATTTAAAAAATTGGGAGATTTCTAGCAAAGTTATTGCTCTTCAAAGTTGACAAAATCGTCAATTTTCTACTAACAAATGATTTCACTGCAATATCTTTCTCTTTCAACCATAGTTTCTATATGTAAAGAATTTTAATTGCTAGTTAAAAAAAGGATTAAAGCGTTTTTCAGAAATGTAAAAAATTTGAAAATCGGCTGTTTTTTGGAAAAGTTATGACTTTTTAAAGTTGATAAAGGAATCCAGAATTGGCCAAAAATAGTCAAAAATTAAAAAGTTTTAAAAGTAAAAAATTTTAATGCAGATTCAAACTATGTTCGATACCATAAACAGATATGTAAAAATTTTAAAAATTGGGTGATTTTTAGCAAAGTTATTGCTCTTCAAAGTTGACAAAATCGTCAATTTTCTACTAAAAAACGATTTCACTGCAGTTTATTTTTCTTTGGACAATAGTTTCTATATGTAAAGAATTTTAATTGCTAGTTGAAAAAAGGATGAAAACGATTTTCAAAAATGTAAAAATTTTGAAAATCGGCTGATTTTTGAAAAAGTTATGACTTCTTAAAGTTGATAAAGGAATCCAAAAATGGCCAAAAATAGTCAAAAAATAAAGAGTTTCAAAAGTAAAAAATTGTAATGCAGATTCAAACTATGTTCGATACCATAAACAGAAATGTAAAAATTTTAAAAATTGGGAGATTTCTAGCAAAGTTATTGCTCTTCAAAGTTGACAAAATCGTCAATTTTCTACTAACAAATGATTTCACTGCAATTTCTTTCTCTTTCAACCATAGTTTCTATATGTAAAGAATTTTAATTGCTAGTTGAAAAAAGGATTAAAGCGTTTTTCAGAAATGTAAAAATTTTGAAAATCGGCTGTTTTTTGGAAAAGTTATGACTTTTTAAAGTTGATAAAGGAATCCAGAATTGGCCAAAAATAGTCAAAAATTAAAAAGTTTCAAAAGTAAAAAATTTTAATGCAGATTCAAACTATGTTCGATACCATAAACAGAAATGTAAAAATTTTAAAAATTGGGTGATTTTTAGCAAAGTTATTGCTCTTCAAAGTTGACAAAATCGTCAATTTTCTACTCAAATACGATTTCACTGCAATTTCTTTTCTTTCAACCATAGTTTCTATATGTAAAGAATTTTAATTGCTAGTTGAAAAAAGGATGAAAACGTTTTTCAGAAATGTAAAAATTTTGAAAATCGGCTGATTTTTGGAAAAGTTATGACTTCTTAAAGTTGATAAAGGAATCCAAAAATGGCCAAAAATAGTCAAAAAATAAAAAGTTTCAAAAGTAAAAAAATTTTAATGCAGATTCAAACTATGTTCGATACCATAAACAGAAATGTAAAAATTTTAAAAATTGGGAGATTTCTAGCAAAGTTATTGCTCTTCAAAGTTGACAAAATCGTCAATTTTCTACTAACAAATGATTTCACTGCAATTTCTTTCTCTTTCAACCATAGTTTCTATATGTAAAGAATTTTAATTGCTAGTTGAAAAAAGGATTAAAGCGTTTTTCAGAAATGTAAAAATTTTGAAAATCGGCTGATTTTTGGAAAAGTTATGACTTCTTAAAGTTGATAAAGGAATCCAAAAATGGCCAAAAATAGTCAAAAATTAAAAAGTTTCAAAAGTAAAAAATTTTAATGCAGATTCAAACTATGTTCGATACCATAAACAGAAATGTAAAAATTTTAAAAATTGGGTGATTTTTAGCAAAGTTATTGCTCTTCAAAGTTGACAAAATCGTCAATTTTCTACTAAAAAACGATTTCACTGCAATTTCTTTCTCTTTGAACCATAGTTTCTATATGTAAAGAATTTTAATTGCTAGTTGAAAAAAAAGGATTAAAGCGATTTTCAGAAATGTAAAAATTTTGAAAATTGGTTGATTTTTGGAAAAGTTATGACTTCTTAAAGTTGATAAAGGAATCCAAAAATGGCCAAAAATAGTCAAAAATTAATAAGTTGCAAAAGTAAAAAATTTTAATGCAGATTCAAACTATGTTCGATACCATAAACAGAAATGCAAAAATTTTAAAAATTGGGTGATTTTTAGCAAAGTTATTGCTCTTCAAAGTTGACAAAATCGTCAATTTTCTACTAAAAAACGATTTCACTGCAATTTCTTTCTCTTTCAACCATAGTTTCTATATGTAAAGAATTTTAATTGCTAGTTGAAAAAAGATTAAAGCGATTTTCAGAAATGTAAAAATTTTGAAAATCGGTTGATTTTTGGAAAAGTTATGACTTCTTAAAGTTGATAAAGGAATCCAAAAATGGCCAAAAATAGTCAAAAATTAAAAAGTTTCAAAAGTAAAAAATTTTAATGCAGATTCAAACTATGTTCGATACCATAAACAGAAATGTAAAAATTTTAAAAATTGGGAGATTTCTAGCAAAGTTATTGCTCTTCAAAGTTGACAAAATCGTCAATTTTCTACTAACAAATGATTTCACTGCAATTTCTTTCTCTTTCAACCATAGTTTCTATATGTAAAGAATTTTAATTGCTAGTTGAAAAAAGGATTAAAGCGTTTTTCAGAAATGTAAAAATTTTGAAAATCGGCTGATTTTTGGAAAAGTTATGACTTCTTAAAGTTGATAAAGGAATCCAAAAATGGCCAAAAATAGTCAAAAATTAATAAGAAAAAGTTTCAAAAGTAAAAAATTTTAATGCAGATTCAAACTATGTTCGATACCATAAACAGAAATGTAAAAATTTTAAAAATTGGGAGATTTCTAGCAAAGTTATTGCTCTTCAAAGTTGACAAAATCGTCAATTTTCTACTAAAAAATGATTTCACTGCAATTTCTTTCTCTTTCAACCATAGTTTCTATATGTAAAGAATTTTAATTGCTAGTTGAAAAAAGGATTAAAGCGTTTTCAGAAATGTAAAAATTTTGAAAATCGGCTGATTTTTGGAAAAGTTATGACTTCTTAAAGTTGATAAAGGAATCCAAAAATGGCCAAAAATAGTCAAAAATTAAAAAGAGTTTCAAAAGTAAAAAATTTTAATGCAGATTCAAACTATGTTCGATACCATAAACAGAAATGTAAAAATTTTAAAAATTGGGAGATTTCTAGCAAAGTTATTGCTCTTCAAAGTTGACAAAATCGTCAATTTTCTACTAACAAATGATTTCACTGCAATTTCTTTCTCTTTCAACCATAGTTTCTATATGTAAAGAATTTTAAATGCTAGTTGAAAAAAGGATTAAAACGTTTTTCAGAAATGTAAAAATTTTGAAAATCGGCTGATTTTTGGAAAAGTTATGACTTCTTAAAGTTGATAAAGGAATCCAAAAATGGCCAAAATAGTCAAAAAATAAAAAGTTTCAAAAGTAAAAAATTTTAATGCAGATTCAAACTATGTTCGATACCATAAACAGAAATGTAAAAATTTTAAAAATTGGGAGATTTCTAGCAAAGTTATTGCTCTTCAAAGTTGACAAAATCGTCAATTTTCTACTAACAAATGATTTCACTGCAATTTCTTTCTCTTTCAACCATAGTTTCTATATGTAAAGAATTTTAAATGCTAGTTGAAAAAAGGATTAAAGCGTTTTCAGAAATGTAAAACTTTTGAAAATCGGCTGATTTTTGGAAAAGTTATGACTTCTTAAAGTTGATAAAGGAATCCAAAAATGGCCAAAAATAGTCAAAAAATAAAGAGTTTCAAAAGTAAAAAATTTTAATGCAGATTCAAACTATGTTCGATACCATAAACAGAAATGTAAAAATTTTAAAAATTGGGAGATTTCTAGAAAAGTTATTGCTCTTCAAAGTTGACAAAATCGTCAATTTTCTACTAACAAATGATTTCACTGCAATTTCTTTCTCTTTCAACCATAGTTTCTATATGTAAAGAATTTTAAATGCTAGTTGAAAAAAGGATGAAAACGTTTTTCAAAAATGTAAAAATTTTGAAAATCGGCTGATTTTTGGAAAAGTTATGACTTCTTAAAGTTGATAAAGGAATCCAAAAATGGCCAAAAATAGTCAAAAAATAAAGAGTTTCAAAAGTAAAAAATTTTAATGCAGATTCAAACTATGTTCGATACCATAAACAGAAATGTAAAAATTTAAAAATTGGGAGATTTTTAGCAAAGTTATTGCTCTTCAAAGTTGACAAAATCGTCAATTTTCTACTAAAAAACGATTTCACTGCAATTTATTTCTCTTTCAACCATAGTTTCTATATGTAAAGAATTTTAATTGCTAGTTGAAAAAAGGATTAAATAGTTTTTCAGAAATGTAAAAATTTTGAAAATCGGCTGATTTTTGGAAAAGTTATGACTTCTTAAAGTTGATAAAGGAATCCAAAATGGCCAAAAATAGTCAAAAATGTCAAAAATAAAATGTTTCAAAAGAAAAAAATTTTAATGTAGATTCAAACTATGTTCGATACCATAAACAGAAATTCAAATATTTTAAAAATTGGGAGATTTTTAGCAAAGTTATTGCTCTTCAAAGTTGACAAAATCGTCAATTTTCTACTAACAAATGATTTCACTGCAATTTCTTTCTCTTTCAACCATAGTTTCTATATGTAAAGAATTTTAATTGCTAGTTGAAAAAAGGATTAAAAGCGTTTTCAGAAATGTAAAAATTTTGAAAATCGGCTGATTTTTGGAAAAGTTATGACTTCTTAAAGTTGATAAAGAAATTCAAAAATGGTCAAAAAAAGTCAAAAATTAAAAAGTTTCAAAAGTAAAAAATTTTAATGCAGATTCAAACTATGTTCGATACCATAAACAGAAATGTAAAAATTTTAAAAATTGGGAGATTTTTAGCAAAGTTATTGCTCTTCAAAGTTGACAAAATCGTCAATTTTCTACTAACAAATGATTTCACTGCAATTTCTTTCTCTTTCAACCATAGTTTCTATATGTAAAGAATTTTAATTGCTAGTTAAAAAAAGGATAAAAGCGTTTTTCAGAAATGTAAAAATTTTGAAAATCGGCTGATTTTTGGAAAAGTTATGACTTCTTAAAGTTGATAAAGGAATCCAAAAATGGCCAAAAATAGTCAAAAAATTAAATAAAAGTTTCAAAAGTAAAAAATTTTAATGCAGATTCAAACTATGTTCGATACCATAAACAGAAATGTAAAAATTTTAAAAATTGGGAGATTTCTAGCAAAGTTATTGCTCTTCAAAGTTGACAAAATCGTCAATTTTCTACTAAAAACGATTTCACTGCAATTTCTTTCTCTTTCAACCATAGTTTCTATATGTAAAGAATTTTAATTGCTAGTTGAAAAAAGGATTAAAGCGTTTTTCAGAAATGTAAAAATTTTGAAAATCGGCTGATTTTTGGAAAAGTTATGACTTCTTAAAGTTGATAAAGGAATCCAAAAATGGCCAAAAATAGTCAAAAATTAAAAAGTTTCAAAAGTAAAAAATTTTAATGCAGATTCAAACTATGTTCGATACCATAAACAGAAATGTAAAAATTTTAAAAATTGGTGATTTTTAGCAAAGTTATTGCTCTTCAAAGTTGACAAAATCGTCAATTTTCTACTAAAAAACGATTTCACTGCAATTTCTTTCTCTTTCAACCATAGTTTCTATATGTAAAGAATTTTAAATGCTAGTTGAAAAAAGGATGAAAACGTTTTTCAAAAATGTAAAAATTTTGAAAATCGGCTGATTTTTGGAAAAGTTATGACTTCTTAAAGTTGATAAAGGAATCCAAAAATGGCCAAAAATAGTCAAAAAATAAAAAGTTTCAAAAGTAAAAAATTTTAATGCAGATTCAAACTATGTTCGATACCATAAACAGAAATGTAAAAATTTTAAAAATTGGGAGATTTCTAGCAAAGTTATTGCTCTTCAAAGTTGACAAAATCGTCAATTTTCTACTAACAAATGATTTCACTGCAATTTCTTTCTCTTTCAACCATAGTTTCTATATGTAAAGAATTTTAATTGCTAGTTGTAAAAAGGATAAAAGCGTTTCTCAGAAATGTAAAAATTTTGAAAATCGGCTGATTTTTGAAAATGTTATGACTTCTTAAAGTTGATAAAGGAATCCAAAAATGGCCAAAAATAGTCAAAAAATAAAAAAGTTTCAAAAGTAAAAAATTTTAATGCAGATTCAAACTATGTTCGATACCATAAACAGAAATGTAAAAATTTTAAAAATTGGGTGATTTTTAGCAAAGTTATTGCTCTTCAAAGTTGACAAAATCGTCAATTTTCTACTAAAAAACGATTTCACTGCAATTTCTTTCTCTTTCAACCATAGTTTCTATATGTAAAGAATTTTAATTGCTAGTTGAAAAAAAGATTAAAGCGAATTTCAGAAATGTACAAATTTTTAAAATCGGTTGATTTTCGGAAAAGTTATGACTTCTTAAAGTTGATAAAGGAATCCAAAAATGGCCAAAAATAGTCAAAAATTAAAAAGTTTCAAAAGTACAAAATTTTAATGCAGATTCAAACTATGTTCGATACCATAAACAGAAATGTAAAAATTTTAAAAATTGGGAGATTTCTAGCAAAGTTATTGCTCTTCAAAGTTGACAAAATCGTCAATTTTCTACTAACAAATGATTTCACTGCAATTTCTTTCTCTTTCAACCATAGTTTCTATATGTAAAGAATTTTAATTGCTAGTTGTAAAAAGGATAAAAGCGTTTCTCAGAAATGTAAAAATTTTGAAAATCGGCTGATTTTTGAAAATGTTATGACTTCTTAAAGTTGATAAAGGAATCCAAAAATGGCCAAAAATAGTCAAAAAAATAAAGAGTTTCAAAAGTAAAAAATTTTAATGCAGATTCAAACTATGTTCGATACCATAAACAGAAATGTAAAAATTTTAAAAATTGGTGATTTTTAGCAAAGTTATTGCTCTTCAAAGTTGATAAAATCGTCAATTTTCTACTAAAAAACGATTTCACTGCAATTTCTTTCTCTTTCAACCATAGTTTCTATATGTAAAGAATTTTAAATGCTAGTTGAAAAAGGATGAAAACGTTTTTCAAAAATGTAAAAATTTTGAAAATCGGCTGATTTTTGGAAAAGTTATGACTTCTTAAAGTTGATAAAGGAATCCAAAAATGGCCAAAAATAGTCAAAAATTAAAAAGTTTCAATAGTAAAAAATTTTAATGCAGATTCAAACTATGTTCGATACCATAAACAGAAATGTAAAAATTTTAAAAATTGGGTGATTTTTAGCAAAGTTATTGCTCTTCAAAGTTGACAAAATCGTCAATTTTCTACTAAAAAACGATTTCACTGCAATTTCTTTCTCTTTCAACCATAGTTTCTATATGTAAAGAATTTTAAATGCTAGTTGAAAAAAGGATGAAAACGTTTTTCAGAAATGTAAAAATTTTGAAAATCGGCTGATTTTTGGAAAAGTTATGACTTCTTAAAGTTGATAAAGGAATCCAAAAATGGCCAAAAATAGTCAAAAAATAAAAAGTTTCAAAAGTAAAAATTTTAATGCAGATTCAAACTATGTTCGATACCATAAACAGAAATGTAAAAATTTTAAAAATTGGGTGATTTTTAGCAAAGTTATTGCTCTTCAAAGTTGACAAAATCGTCAATTTTCTACTAAAAAACGATTTCACTGCAATTTCTTTCTCTTTCAACCATAGTTTCTATATGTAAAGAATTTTAATTGCTAGTTGAAAAAAGGATTAAAGCGTTTTTCAGAAATGTAAAAATTTTGAAAATCGGCTGATTTTTGGAAAAGTTATGACTTCTTAAAGTTGATAAAGGAATCCAAAAATGGCCAAAAATAGTCAAAAATTAAAAAGTTTCAAAAGTAAAAAATTTTAATGCAGATTCAAACTATGTTCGATACCATAAACAGAAATGTAAAAATTTTAAAAATTGGGTGATTTTTAGCAAAGTTATTGCTCTTCAAAGTTGACAAAATCGTCAATTTTCTACTAAAAAACGATTTCACTGCAATTTCTTTCTCTTTCAACCATAGTTTCTATATGTAAAGAATTTTAATTGCTAGTTGAAAAAAGGATTAAAGCGTTTTTCAGAAATGTAAAAATTTTGAAAATCGGCTGATTTTTGGAAAAGTTATGACTTCTTAAAGTTGATAAAGGAATCCAAAAATGGCCAAAAATAGTCAAAAATAAAAAGTTTCAAAAGTAAAAAATTTTAATGCAGATTCAAACTATGTTCGATACCATAAACAGAAATGTAAAAATTTTAAAATTGGGAGATTTTTAGCAAAGTTATTGCTCTTCAAAGTTGACAAAATCGTCAATTTTCTACTAAAAAACGATTTCACTGCAATTTCTTTCTCTTTCAACCATAGTTTCTATATGTAAAGAATTTTAATTGCTAGTTGAAAAAAGGATTAAAGCGTTTTTCAGAAATGTAAAAATTTTGAAAATCGGCTGATTTTTGGAAAAGTTATGACTTCTTAAAGTTGATAAAGGAATCCAAAAATGGCCAAAAATAGTCAAAAATTAAAAAGTTTCAATAGTAAAAAATTGTAATGCAGATTCAAACTATGTTCGATACCATAAACAGAAATGTAAAAATTTTAAAAATTGGGAGATTTCTAGCAAAGTTATTGCTCTTCAAAGTTGACAAAATCGTCAATTTTCTACTAACAAATGATTTCACTGCAATTTCTTTCTCTTTCAACCATAGTTTCTATATGTAAAGAATTTTAATTGCTAGTTGAAAAAAGGATTAAAGCGTTTTTCAGAAATGTAAAAATTTTGAAAATCGGCTGATTTTTGGAAAAGTTATGACTTCTTAAAGTTGATAAAGGAATCCAAAAATGGCCAAAAATAGTCAAAAATTAAAAAGTTTCAATAGTAAAAAATTTTAATGCAGATTCAAACTATGTTCGATACCATAAACAGAAATGTAAAAATTTTAAAAATTGGGTGATTTTTAGCAAAGTTATTGCTCTTCAAAGTTGACAAAATCGTCAATTTTCTACTAAAAAACGATTTCACTGCAATTTCTTTCTCTTTCAACCATAGTTTCTATATGTAAAGAATTTTAATTGCTAGTTGAAAAAAGGATTAAAACGTTTTTCAGAAATGTAAAAATTTTGAAAATCGGCTGATTTTTTAAAATGTTATGACTTCTTAAAGTTGATAAAGGAATCCAAAAATGGCCAAAATTAGTCAAAAATTAATAAGTTGCAAAAGTAAAAAATTTTAATGCAGATTCAAACTATGTTCGATACCATAAACAGAAATGTAAAAATTTTTTTAGCAAAGTTATTGCTCTTCAAAGTTGACAAAATCGTCAATTTTCTACTAACAAATGATTTCACTGCAATTTCTTTCTCTTTCAACCATAGTTTCTATATGTAAAGAATTTTAATTGCTAGTTGTAAAAAGGATAAAAGCGTTTCTCAGAAATGTAAAAATTTTGAAAATCGTCTGATTTTTGGTAAAGTTATGACTTCTTAAAGTTGATAAAGGAATCAAAAATTGGCCAAAAATAGTCAAAAATTAAAAAGATTTAATAGTAAAAAATTTTAATGCAGATTCAAACTATGTTCGATACCATAAACAGAAATGCAAAAATTTTAAAAATTGGGTGATTTTTAGCAAAGTTATTGCTCTTCAAAGTTGACAAAATCGTAAAATTTTAAAAACGATTTCACTGCAATTTCTTTTTATTTCAACCATAGTTTCTATATGTAAAGAATTTTAAAATTTTGCTAGTAAAAAAAAAAGGATTAAAGCGTTTTCAGAAATGTAAAATTTTGAAAATCGGCTGATTTTGGAAAAGTTATGACTTCTTAAAGTTGATAAAGGAACCAAAATGGCCAAAAATAGTCAAAAATTAAAAAGTTTCAAAAGTAAAAATTTTAATGCAGATTCAAACTATGTTCGATACCATAAACAGAAATGTAAAAATTTTAAAAATTGGGAGATTTTTAGCAAAGTTATTGCTCTTCAAAGTTGACAAAATCGTCAATTTTCTACTAAAAAACGATTTCACTGCAATTTCTTTCTCTTTCAATCATAGTTTCTATATGTAAAGAATTTTAATTTCTAGTTAAAAAAAGGATTAAAACGTTTTTCAGAAATGTAAAAATTTTAAAAATCGAATGATTTTTGGAAAAGTTATGACTTCTTAAAGTTGATAAAGGAATCCAAAAATGGCCAAAAATAGTCAAAAATTAAAAAGTTTCAATAGTAAAAAATTTTAATGCAGATTCAAACTATGTTCGATACCATAAACAGAAATGTATAAATTTTAAAAATTGGGTGATTTTTAGCAAAGTTATTGCTCTTCAAAGTTGACAAAATCGTCAATTTTCTACTAAAAAACGATTTCACTGCAATTTCTTTCTCTTTCAACCATAGTTTCTATATGTAAAGAATTTTAATTGCTAGTTAAAAAAAGGATTAAAGCGTTTTTCAGAAATGTAAAAATTTTGAAAATCGGCTGATTTTTGAAAATGTTATGACTTCTTAGAGTTGATAAAGGAATTCAAATATGGCCAAAAATAGTCAAAAATTAAAAAGTTTCAATAGTAAAAAATTTTAATGCAGATTAAAACTATGTTCGATACCATTAACAGAAATGTATAAATTTTAAAAATTGGGAGATTTTTAGCAAAGTTATTGCTCTTCAAAGTTGACAAAATCGTCAATTTTCTTCTAAAAAACGATTTCACTGCAATTTCTTTCTCTTTCAACCATAGTTTCTATATGTAAAGAATTTTAATTGCTAGTTAAAAAAAGGATTAAAGCGTTTTTCAGAAATGTAAAAATTTTGAAAATCGGCTGATTTTTGGAAAAGTTATGACTTTTTAAAGTTGATAAAGGAATCAAACATTTGCCAAAAATAGTCAAAAATTAAAAAGTTTCAAAAGTAAAAAATTTTAATGCAGATTCAAACTATGTTCGATACCATAAACAGAAATGTAAAAATTTTAAAATTTGGGTGATTTTTAGCAAAGTTATTGCTCTTCAAAGTTGACAAAATCGTCAATTTTCTACTAAAAAACGATTTCACTGCAATTTCTTTCTCTTTCAACCATAGTTTCTATATGTAAAGAATTTTAAATGCTAGTTGAAAAAAGGATTAAAGCGTTTTTCAGAAATGTAAAAATTTTGAAAATCGGCTGATTTTTGGAAAAGTTATGACTTCTTAAAGTTGATAAAGGAATCCAAAAATGGCCAAAAATAGTCAAAAATTAAAAAGTTTCAATAGTAAAAAATTTTAATGCAGATTCAAACTATGTTCGATACCATAAACAGAAATGTAAAAATTTTAAAAATTGGGTGATTTTTAGCAAAGTTATTGCTCTTCAAAGTTGACAAAATCGTCAATTTTCTACTAAAAAACGATTTCACTGCAATTTCTTTCTCTTTCAACCATAGTTTCTATATGTAAAGAATTTTAAATGCTAGTTGAAAAAAAGGATGAAAACGTTTTTCAGAAATGTAAAAATTTTGAAAATCGGCTGATTTTTGGAAAAGTTATGACTTCTTAAAGTTGATAAAGGAATCCAAAAATGGCCAAAAATAGTCAAAAATTAAAAAGTTTCAAAAGTAAAAAATTTTAATGCAGATTCAAACTATGTTCGATACCATAAACAGAAATGTAAAAATTTTAAAAATTGGGTGATTTTTAGCAAAGTTATTGCTCTTCAAAGTTGACAAAATCGTCAATTTTCTACTAAAAAACGATTTCACTGCAATTTCTTTCTCTTTCAACCATAGTTTCTATATGTAAAGAATTTTAAATGCTAGTTGAAAAAAAGGATTAAAGCGTTTTTCAGAAATGTAAAAATTTTGAAAATCGGCTGATTTTTGGAAAAGTTATGACTTCTTAAAGTTGATAAAGGAATCCAAAAATGGCCAAAAATAGTCAAAAAATAAAGAGTTTCAAAAGTAAAAAATTTTAATGCATATTCAAACTATGTTCGATACCATAAACAGAAATGTAAAAATTTTAAAAATTGGGAGATTTTTAGCAAAGTTATTGCTCTTCAAAGTTGACAAAATCGTCAATTTTCTACTAAAAAACGATTTCACTGCAATTTCTTTCTCTTTCAACCATAGTTTCTATATGTAAAGAATTTTAATTGCTAGTTGAAAAAAGGATTAAAGCGTTTTCAGAAATGTAAAAATTTTGAAAATCGGCTGATTTTTGGAAAAGTTATGACTTCTTAAAGTTGATAAAGGAATCCAAAATTGGCCAAAAATAGTCAAAAATTAAAAAGTTTCAATAGTAAAAAATTTTAATGCAGATTCAAACTATGTTCGATACCATAAACAGAAATGCAAAAATTTTAAAAATTGGGTGATTTTTAGCAAAGTTATTGCTCTTCAAAGTTGACAAAGTCGTAAATTTTCTACTAGAAAACGATTTCACTGCAATTTCTTTCTCTTTCACACATAGTTTCTATATGTAAAGAATTTTAAATGATAGTTGAAAAAATGATTAAAGCGTTTTTCAGAAATGTAAAAATTTAGAAAATCGGCTGATTTTTGGAAAAGTTATGATTTCTTAAAGTTGATAAAGGAATCCAAATATGGCCAAAAATAGTCTAAAATTAAAAAGTTTCAAAAGTAAAAAATTTTAATGCAGATTCAAACTATGTTCGATACCATAAACAGAAATGTAAAAATTTTAAAAATTGGAAGATTTTTAGCAAAGTTATTGCTCTTCAAAGTTGACAAAATCGTCAATTTTCTACTAAAAAACGATTTCACTGCAATTTCTTTCTCTTTCACACATAGTTTCTATATGTAAAGAATTTTAAATGCTAGTTGAAAAAAGGATTAAAGCGTTTTTCAGAAATTTAAAAATTGGGAAAATCTACTGATTTTTGAAAAAGTTATGATTTCTTAAAGTTGATAAAGGAAGCCAAATATGGCCAAAAATAGTCTAAAATTAAAAAGTTGCAAAAGTAAAAAATTTTAATGCATATTCAAACTATGTTCGATACCATAAACAGAAATGTAAAAATTTTAAAAATTGGGAGATTTCTAGCAAAGTTATTGCTCTTCAAAGTTGACAAAATCGTCAATTTTCTACTAAAATACGATTTCACCGCAATTTCTTTCTCTTTCAACCATAGTTTCTATATGTAAAGAATTTTAATTGCTAGTTGAAAAAAGGATTAAAGCGTTTTCAGAAATTTAAAAATTTTGAAAATCGGCTGATTTTTGGAAAAGTTATGATATCTTAAAGTTGATAAAGGAATCCAAAAATGGCCAAAAATAGTCAAAAATTAAAAAGTTGCAAAAGTAAAAAATTTTAATGCAGATTCAAACTATGTTCGATACCATAAACAGAAATGTAAAAATTTTAAAAATTGGGTGATTTTTAGCAAAGTTATTGCTCTTCAAAGTTGACAAAATCGTCAATTTTCTACTAAAAAACCATTTCACTGCAATTCCTTTCTCGTTCACACAAAGTTTATATATGTAAAGAATTTTAAATGCTAGTTGGAAAAAGGATGAAAACGTTTTTCAAAAATGTAAAAATTTTGAAAATCGGCTGATTTTTGGAAAAGTTATGACTTTTTAAAGTTGATAAAGGAATACAAAAATTTCCAAAAAAAGTCAAAAATTAAAAAGTTTCAATAGTAAATTTTAATGCAAATTCAAACTATGTTCGATACCATAAACAGAAATGTAAAAATTTTAAAAATTGGGAGATTTTTAGCAAAGTTATTGCTCTTCAAAGTTGACAAAATCGTCAATTTTCTACTAAAAAACGATTTCACTGTAATTTCTTTCTTTTTCAACCATAGTTTCTATATGTAAAGAATTTTAATTGCTAGTTAAAAAAACGATTAAAGCGTTTTCAGAAATGTAAAAATTTTGAAAATCGGCTGATTTTTGGAAAAGTTATGACTTCTTAAAGTTGATAAGGGAATCCAAAATTGGCCAAAAATAGTCAAAAATTAAAAAGTTTCAATAATAAAAAATTTTAATGCAGATTCAAACAATGTTCGATACCATAAACAGAAATGAAAAAATTTTAAAAATTGGGTGATTTTTAGCAAAGTTATTGCTCTTCAAAGTTGACAAAATCGTCAATTTTCTTCTAAAAAACGATTTCACTGCAATTTGTTTCTCTTTCAACCATAGCTTCTATATGTAAAGAATTTTAATTGCTAGTTAAAAAAAAAGGATTAAAGCGTTTTTCAGAAATGTAAAAATTTTGAAAATCGGCTGATTTTTGGAAAAGTTATGACTTTTTAAAGTTGATAAAGGAATCCAAAATTGGCCAAAAATAGTCAAAAATTAAAAAGTTTCAATAGTAAAAATTTTAATGCAGATTCAAACTATATTCGATACCATAAACAGAAATGCAAAAATTTTAAAAATTGGGTGATTTTTAGCAAAGTTATTGCTCTTCAAAGTTGACAAAGTCGTAAATTTTCTACTAGAAAACGATTTCACTGCAATTTCTTTCTCTTTCACACATAGTTTCTATATGTAAAGAATTTTAATTGCTAGTTGAAAAAAGGATTAAAACGTTTTTCAGAAATGTAAAAATTTTGAAAATCGGCTGATTTTTGGAAAAGTTATGACTTCTTAAAGTTGATAAAGGAATCCAAAATTGGCCAAAAATAGTCAAAAATTAAAAAGTTTCAATAGTAAAAAATTTTAATGCAGATTCAAACTATGTTCGATACCATAAACAGAAATGCAAAAATTTTAAAAATTGGGTGATTTTTAGCAAAGTTATTGCTCTTCAAAGTTGACAAAATCGTAAATTTTCTACTAGAAAACGATTTCACTGCAATTTCTTTCTCTTTCACACATAGTTTCTATATGTAAAGAATTTTAAATGCTAGTTGAAAAAAGGATTAAAGCGTTTTTCAGAAATGTAAAAATTTTGAAAATCGGCTGATTTTTGGAAAAGTTATGACTTCTTAAAGTTGATAAAGGAATCCAAAAATGGCCAAAAATAGTCAAAAATTAAAAAGTTTCAAAAGTAAAAAATTTTAATGCAGATTCAAACTATGTTCGATACCATAAACAGAAATGTAAAAATTTTAAAAATTGGGTGATTTTTAGCAAAGTTATTGCTCTTCAAAGTTGACAAAACCGTCAATTTTCTACTAAAAAACGATTTCACTGCAATTTCTTTCTCTTTCAACACATAGTTTCTATATGTAAAGAATTTTAAATGCTAGTTGAAAAAAGGATTAAAGCGTTTTCAGAAATGTAAAAATTTTGAAAATCGGCTGATTTTTAGAAAAGTTATGACTTCTTAGAGTTGATAAAGGAATCCAAAAATGGCCAAAAATAGTCAAAAATTAAAAAGTTTCAAAAGTAAAAAATTTTAATGCAGATTCAAACTATGTTCGATACCATAAACAGAAATGTAAAAATTTTAAAAATTGGGAGATTTTTAGCAAAGTTATTGCTCTTCAAAGTTGACAAAATCGTCAATTTTCTACTAAAAAACGATTTCACTGCAATTTCTTTCTCTTTCAAACATAGTTTCTATATGTAAAGAATTTTAATTGCTAGTTGAAAAAAGGATTAAAGCGTTTTTCAGAAATGTAAAAATTTTGAAAATCGGCTGATTTTTGGAAAAGTTATGACTTCTTAAAGTTGATAAGGGAATCCAAAATTGGCCAAAAATAGTCAAAAATTAACAAGTTGCAATAGTAAAAAATTTTAATGCAGATTCAAACTATGTTCGATACCATAAACAGAAATGTAAAAATTTTAAAAATTGGGTGATTTTTAGCAAAGTTATTGCTCTTCAAAGTTGACAAAATCGTCAATTTTCTACTAGAAAACGATTTCACTGCAATTTCTTTCTCTTTCACACATAGTTTCTATATGTAAAGAATTTTAATTGCTAGTTGAAAAAAGGATTAAAGCGTTTTCAGAAATGTAAAAATTTTGAAAGTCGGCTGATTTTTAGAAAAGTTATGACTTCTTAGAGTTGATAAAGGAATCCAAAAATGGCCAAAAATAGTCAAAAATTAAAAAGTTTCAAGAGTAAAAAATTTTAATGCAAATTAAAACTATGTTCGATACCATAAACAGAAATGTAAAAATTTTAAAAATTGGGTGATTTTTAGCAAAGTTATTGCTCTTCAAAGTTGACAAAATCGTCAATTTTCTACTAAAAAACGATTTCACTGCAATTTCTTTCTCTTTCAACCATAGTTTCTATATGTAAAGAATTTTAATTGCTAGTTAAAAAAAAGGATTAAAGCGTTTTTCAGAAATGTAAAAATTTTGAAAATCGGCTGATTTTTGGAAAAGTTATGACTTCTTAAAGTTGATAAAGGAATCCAAAAATGGCCAAAAATAGTCAAAAATTAAAAAGTTTCAAAAGTAAAAAATTTTAATGCAGATTCAAACTATGTTCGATACCATAAACAGAAATGTAAAGATTTTAAAAATTGGGTGATTTTTAGCAAAGTTATTGCTCTTCAAAGTTGACAAAATCGTCAATTTTCTACTAAAAAACGATTTCACTGCAATTTCTTTCTCTTTCAACCATAGTTTCTATATGTAAAGAATTTTAATTGCTAGTTAAAAAAAAGGATTAAAGCGTTTTTCAGAAATGTAAAAATTTTGAAAATCGGCTGATTTTTGGAAAAGTTATGACTTCTTAAAGTTGATAAAGGAATCCAAAAATGGCCAAAAATAGTCAAAAATTAAAAAGTTGCAAAAGTAAAAAATTTTAATGCAGATTCAAACTATGTTCGATACCATAAACAGAAATGAAAAAATTTTAAAAATTGGGTGATTTTTAGCAAAGTTATTGCTCTTCAAAGTTGACAAAATCGTCAATTTTCTACTAAAAAACGATTTCACTGCAATTTCTTTCTCTTTCAACCATAGTTTCTATATGTAAAGAATTTTAATTGCTAGTTAAAAAAAAGGATTAAAGCGTTTTTCAGAAATGTAAAAATTTTGAAAATCGGCTGATTTTTGGAAAAGTTATGACTTCTTAAAGTTGATAAAGGAATCCAAAAATGGCCAAAAATAGTCAAAAATTAAAAAGTTTCAATAGTAAAAAATTTTAATGCAGATTCAAACTATGTTCGATACCATAAACAGAAATGTAAAAAATTTAAAAATTGGGTGATTTTTAGCAAAGTTATTGCTCTTCAAAGTTGACAAAATCGTCAATTTTCTACTAAAAAACGATTTCACTGCAATTTCTTTCTCTTTCACCCATAGTTTCTATATGTAAAGAATTTTAAATGCTAGTTGAAAAAAGGATTAAAGCGTTTTTCAGAAATGTAAAAATTTTGAAAATCGGCTGATTTTTGGAAAAGTTATGATTTCTTAAAGTTGATAAAGGAATCCAAATATGGCCAAAAATAGTCAAAAATTAAAAAGTTTCAAAAGTAAAAAATTTTAATGCAGATTCAAACTATGTTCGATACCATAAACAGATATGTATAAATTTTAAAAATTGGGTGATTTTTAGCAAAGTTATTGCTCTTCAAAGTTGACAAAATCGTCAATTTTCTACTAAAAAACGATTTCACTGCAGTTTCTTTCTCTTTGAACAATAGTTTCTATATGTAAAGAATTTTAATTGCTAGTTGAAAAAAGGATTAAAGCGTTTTCAGAAATGTAAAAATTTTGAAAGTCGGCTGATTTTTAGAAAAGTTATGACTTCTTAGAGTTGATAAAGGAATCCAAAAATGGCCAAAAATAGTCAAAAATTAAAAAGTTTCAAAAGTAAAAAATTTTAATGCAGATTCAAACTATGTTCGATACCATAAACAGAAATGTAAAAATTTTAAAAATTGGGTGATTTTTAGCAAAGTTATTGCTCTTCAAAGTTGACAAAATCGTCAATTTTCTACTAAAAAACCATTTCACTGCAATTCCTTTCTCATTCACACATAGTTTCTATATGTAAAGAATTTTAAATGCTTGTTGAAAAAAGGATGAAAACTTTTTTCAAAAATGTAAAAATTTTGAAAATCGGCTGATTTTTGGAAAAGTTATGACTATCTTAAAGTTGATAAAGGAATCCAAATATGGCCAAAAATAGTCAAAAATTAAAAAGTTGCAAAAGTAAAAAATTTTAATGCAGATTCAAACTATGTTCGATACCATAAACAGAAATGTAAAAATTTTAAAAATTGGGTGATTTTTAGCAAAGTTATTGCTCTTCAAAGTTGACAAAATCGTCAATTTTCTACTAAAAAACGATTTCACTGCAGTTTCTTTCTCTTTGAACAATAGTTTCTATATGTAAAGAATTTTAAATGCTAGTTGAAAAAAGGATGAAAACGTTTTTCAAAAATGTAAAAATTTTGAAAATCGGCTGATTTTTGAAAATGTTATGACTTCTTAAAGTTGATAAAGGAATACAAAAATTTCCAAAATAGTCAAAAATTAAAAAGTTTCAATAGTAAAAATTTTAATGCAGATTCAAACTATGTTCGATACCATAAACAGAAATGTAAAAATTTTAAAAATTGGGAGATTTTTAGCAAAGTTATTGCTCTTCAAAGTTGACAAAATCGTCAATTTTCTACTAAAAAACGATTTCACTGCAATTTCTTTCTCTTTCAACCATAGTTTCTATATGTAAAGAATTTTAATTGCTAGTTAAAAAAAGGATTAAAGCGTTTTTCAGAAATGTAAAAATTTTGAAAATCGGCTGATTTTTGGAAAAGTTTTGACTTCTTAAAGTTGATAAAGGAATCCAAATATGGCCAAAAATAGTCAAAAATTAATAAGTTTCAATAGTAAAACTTTTAATGCAGATTCAAACTATGTTCGATACCATAAACAGAAATGAAAAAATTTTAAAAATTGGGTGATTTTTAGCAAAGTTATTGCTCTTCAAAGTTGACAAAATCGTCAATTTTCTACTAAAAAACGATTTCACTGCAATTTCTTTCTCTTTCACACATAGGTTCTATATGTAAAGAATTTTAAATGCTAGTTGAAAAAAGGATTAAAGCGTTTTTCAGAAATTTAAAAATTGGGAAAATCGGCTGATTTTTGGAAAAGTTATGATTTTTTAAAGTTGATAAAGGAATCCAAATATAGCCAGAAATAGTCAAAAATTAAAAAGTTTCAAAAGTAAAAAATTTTAATGCAAATTAAAACTATGTTCGATACCATAAACAGATATGTACAAATTTTAAAAATTGGGAGATTTCTAGCAAAGTTATTGCTCTTCAAAGTTGACAAAATCGTAAATTTTCTACTAAAAAACGATTTCACTGCAGTTTCTTTCTCTTTGAACAATAGTTTCTATATGTAAAGAATTTTAAAAGCTAGTTGAAAAAAGGATTAAAGCGTTTTCAGAAATGTAAAAATTTTGAAAGTCGGCTGATTTTTAGAAAAGTTATGACTTCTTAGAGTTGATAAAGGAATCCAAAAATGGCCAAAAATAGTCAAAAATTAAAAAGTTGCAAAAGTAAAAAATTTTAATGCAGATTCAAACTATGTTCGATAACATAAACAGAAATGTAAAAATTTTAAAAATTAGGTGATTTTTAGCAAAGTTATTGCTCTTCAAAGTTGACAAAATCGTCAATTTTCTACTAAAAAACGATTTCACTGCAATTTCTTTCTCATTCACACATAGTTTCTATATGTAAAGAATTTTAAATGCTTGTTGAAAAAAGAATGAAAATTTTTTTCAAAAATGTAAAAATTTTGTAAATTGGCTGATTTTTGGAAAAGTTATGATATCTTAAAGTTGATGAAGGAATCCAAATATGGCCAAAAATAGTCAAAAATTAAAAAGTTGCAAAAGTAAAAAATTTTAATGCAGATTCAAACTATGTTCGATACCATAAACAGAAATGTATAAATTTTAAAAATTGGGTTATTTTTAGCAAAGTTATTGCTCTTCAAAGTTGACAAAATCGTCAATTTTCTACTAAAATACGATTTCACTGCAGTTTCTTTCTCTTTGAACAATAGTTTCTATATGTAAAGAATTTTAAATGCTAGTTGAAAAAAGGATGAAAACGTTTTTCAAAAATGTAAAAATTTTGAAAATCGGCTGATTTTTGAAAATGTTATGACTTCTTAAAGTTGATAAAGGAATACAAAAATTTCCAAAATAGTCAAAAATTAATAAGTTTCAATAGTAAAACTTTTAATGCAGATTCAAACTATGTTCGATACCATAAACAGAAATGTAAAAATTTTAAAAATTGGGAGATTTTTAGCAAAGTTATTGCTCTTCAAAGTTGACAAAATCGTCAATTTTCTACTAAAAAACGATTTCACTGCAATTTCTTTCTCTGTCAACCATAGTTTCTATATGTAAAGAATTTTAATTGCTAGTTAAAAAAAGGATTAAAGCGTTTTTCAGAAATGTAAAAATTTTGAAAATCGGCTGATTTTTGGAAAAGTTTTGACTTCTTAAAGTTGATAAAGGAATCCAAATATGGCCAAAAATAGTCAAAAATTAAAAAGTTTCAATAGTAAAAAATTTTAATGCAGATTAAAACTATGTTCGATCCCATAAACAGAAATGTTTAAATTTTAAAAATTGGGAGATTTTTAGCAAAGTTATTGCTTTTCAAAGTTGACAAAATCGTCAATTTTCTTCTAAAAAACGATTTCACTGCAATTTCTTTCTCTTTCAACCATAGTTTCTATATGTAAAGAATTTTAATTGCTAGTTAAAAAAAAGGATTAAAGCGTTTTTCAGAAATGTAAAAATTTTAAAAATCGGCTGATTTTTGGAAAAGTTATGACTTTTTAAAGTTGATAAAGGAATCCAAAATTGGCCAAAAATAGTCAAAAATTAAAATGTTTCAATAGTAAAAAATTTTAATGCAGATTCAAACTATGTTCGATACCATAAACAGAAATGTAAAAATTTTAAAAATTGGGTGATTTTTAGCAAAGTTATTGCTCTTCAAAGTCGACAAAGTCGTCAATTTTTTACTAAAAAACGATTACACTGCAATATCTTTCTCTTTGAACCATAGTTTCTATATGTAAAGAATTTTAAATGCTAGTTGAAAAAAGGATTAAAGCGTTTTTCAGAAATTTAAAAATTTTGAAAATCGGCTGATTTTTGGAAAAGTTATGATATCTTAAAGTTGATAAAGGAATCCAAATATGGCCAAAAATAGTCTAAAATTAAAAAGTTTCAAAAGTAAAAAATTTTAATGCATATTCAAACTATGTTCGATATCATAAACAGAAATGTAAAAATTTTAAAAATTGGGAGATTTCTAGCAAAGTTATTGCTCTTCAAAGTTGACAAAATCGTCAATTTTCTACTAAAATACGATTTCACTGCAGTTTCTTTCTCTTTCAACCATAGTTTCTATATGTAAAGAATTTTAATTGCTAGTTGAAAAAAGGATTAAAGCGTTTTCAGAAATTTAAAAATTTTGAAAATCGGCTGATTTTTGGAAAAGTTATGATATCTTAAAGTTGATAAAGGAATCCAAAAATGGCCAAAAATAGTCAAAAATTAAAAAGTTGCAAAAGTAAAAAATTTTAATGCAGATTCAAACTATGTTCGATACCATAAACAGAAATGTAAAAATTTAAAAAATTGGGTGATTTTTAGCAAAGGTATTGCTCTTCAAAGTTGACAAAATCGTCAATTTTCTACTAAAAAACCATTTCACTGCAATTCCTTTCTCGTTCACACATAGTTTATATATGTAAAGAATTTTAAATGCTAGTTGAAATAAGGAAGAAAACGTTTTTCAAAAATGTAAAAATTTTGAAAATCGGCTGATTTTTGAAAATGTTATGACTTCTTAAAGTTGATAAAGGAATACAAAAATTTCCAAAATAGTCAAAAATTAAAAAGTTTCAATAGTAAATTTTAATGCAAATTCAAACTATGTTCGATACCATAAACAGAAATGTAAAAATTTTAAAAATTGGGAGTTTTTTAGCAAAGTTATTGCTCTTCAAAGTTGACAAAATCATCAATTTTCTACCAAAAAACGATTTCACTGCAATTTCTTTCTCTTTCAACCATAGTTTCTATATGTAAAGAATTTTAATTGCTAGTTAAAAAAAACGATTAAAGCGTTTTTCAGAAATGTAAAAATTTTGAAAATCGGCTGATTTTTGGAAAAGTTATGACTTCTTAAAGTTGATAATGGAATCCAAAAATGGCCAAAAATAGTCAAAAATTAAAAAGTTGCAAAAGTAAAAAATTTTAATGCAGATTCAAACTATGTTCGATACCATAAACAAAAATGTAAAAATTTTAAAAATTGGGTGATTTTTAGCAAAGTTATTGCTCTTCAAAGTTGACAAAATCGTCAATTTTCTACTAAAAAACGTTCAAACGTTTTCAAAAATGTAAAAATTTTGAAAATCGGCTGATTTTTGAAAATGTTTTGACTTCTTAAAGTTGATAAAGGAATACAAAAATTTCCAAAATAGTCAAAAATTAAAAAGTTTCAATAGTAAATTTTAATGCAAATTCAAACTATGTTCGATACCATAAACAGAAATGTAAAAATTTTAAAAATTGGGAGATTTTTAGCAAAGTTATTGCTCTTCAAAGTTGACAAAATCGTCAATTTTCTACTAAAAAACGATTTCACTGCAATTTCTTTCTCTTTCAACCATAGTTTCTATATGTAAAGAATTTTAATTGCTAGTTAAAAAAAGGATTAAAGCGTTTTTCAGAAATGTAAAAATTTTGAAAATCGGCTGATTTTTGGAAAAGTTATGACTTCTTAAAGTTGATAAGGGAATCCAAAATTGGCCAAAAATAGTCAAAAATTAAAAAGTTTCAATAGTAAAAAATTTTTATGCAGATTCAAACTATGTTCGATACCATAAACAGAAATGAAAAAATTTTAAAAATTGGGTGATTTTTAGCAAAGTTATTGCTCTTCAAAGTTGACAAAATCGTCAATTTTCTACTAAAAAACGATTTCACTGCAATTTCTTTCTCTTTCAACCATAGTTTCTATATGTAAAGAATTTTAAATGCTAGTTGAAAAAAGGATTAAAGCGTTTTTCAGAAATGTAAAAATTTTGAAAATCGGCTGATTTTTGGAAAAGTTATGACTTCTTAAATTTAAAGTTGATAAAGGAATCCAAAAATGGCCAAAAATAGTCAAAAATTAAAAAGTTTCAAGAGTAAAAAATTTTAATGCAAATTAAAACTATGTTCGATACCATAAACAGAAATGTAAAAATTTTAAAAATTGGGTGATTTTTAGCAAAGTTATTGCTCTTCAAAGTTGACAAAATCGTCAATTTTCTACTAAAAAACGATTTCACTGCAGTTTCTTTCTCTTTCAAACATAGTTTCTATATGTAAAGAATTTTAATTGCTAGTTGAAAAAAGGATTAAAGCGTTTTTCAGAAATGTAAAAATTTTGAAAATCGGCTGATTTTTGGAAAAGTTATGACTTCTTAAAGTTGATAAAGGAATCCAAAAATGGCCAAAAATAGTCAAAAATTAAAAAGTTGCAAAAGAAAAAAATTTTAATGCAGATTCAAACTATGTTCGATACCATAAACAGAAATGTAAAAATTTTAAAAATTGGGTGATTTTTAGCAAAGTTATTGCTCTTCAAAGTTGACAAAATCGTCAATTTTCTACTAAAAAACCATTTCACTGCAATTTCTTTCTCTTTCACACATAGTTTCTATATGTAAAGAATTTTAAATGCTAGTTGAAAAAAGGATGAAAACGTTTTTCAAAAATGTAAAAATTTTGAAAATCGGCTGATTTTTGGAAAAGTTATGATATCTTAAAGTTGATAAAGGAATCCAAATATGGCCAAAAATAGTCAAAAATTAAAAAGTTTCAAAAGTAAAAAATTTTAATGCAGATTCAAACTATGTTCGATACCATAAACAGAAATGTAAAAATTTTAAAAATTGGGAGATTTTTAGCAAAGTTATTGCTCTTCAAAGTTGACAAAATCGTCAATTTTCTACTAAAATACGATTTCACTGCAGTTTCTTTCTCTTTCAACCATAGTTTCTATATGTAAAGAATTTTAATTGCTAGTTAAAAAAAGGATTAAAGCGTTTTTCAGAAATGTAAAAATTTTGAAAATCGGCTGATTTTTGGAAAAGTTATGACTTTTTAAAGTTGATAAAGGAATCCAAAATTGGCCAAAAATAGTCAAAAATTAAAAAGTTTCAATAGTAAAAAATTTTAATGCAGATTCAAACTATGTTCGATACCATAAACAGAAATGTAAAAATTTTAAAAATTGGGTGATTTTTAGCAAAGTTATTGCTCTTCAAAGTTGACAAAATCGTCAATTTTCTACTAAAAAACGATTACACTGCAATATCTTTCTCTTTGAACCATAGTTTCTATATGTAAAGAATTTTAAATGCTAGTTGAAAAAAGGATTAAAGCGTTTTTCAGAAATTTAAAAATTTTGAAAATCGGCTGATTTTTGGAAAAGTTATGATATCTTAAAGTTGATAAAGGAATCCAAATATGGCCAAAAATAGTCAAAAATTAAAAAGTTTCAAAAGTAAAAAATTTTAATGCAGATTCAAACTATGTTCGATACCATAAACAGAAATGTAAAAATTTTAAAAATTGGGAGATTTCTAGCAAAGTTATTGCTCTTCAAAGTTGACAAAATCGTCAATTTTCTACTAAAATACGATTTCACTGCAGTTTCTTTCTCTTTCAACCATAGTTTCTATATGTAAAGAATTTTAATTGCTAGTTGAAAAAAGGATTAAAGCGTTTTCAGAAATTTAAAAATTTTGAAAATCGGCTGATTTTTGGAAAAGTTATGATATCTTAAAGTTGATAAAGGAATCCAAAAATGGCCAAAAATAGTCAAAAATTAAAAAGTTGCAAAAGTAAAAATTTTAATGCAGATTCAAACTATGTTCGATACCATAAACAGAAATGTAAAAATTTAAAAAATTGGGTGATTTTTAGCAAAGGTATTGCTCTTCAAAGTTGACAAAATCGTAAATTTTCTACTAAAAAACCATTTCACTGCAATTCCTTTCTCGTTCACACATAGTTTATATATGTAAAGAATTTTAAATGCTAGTTGAAAAAAGGATGAAAACGTTTTTCAAAAATGTAAAAATTTTGAAAATCGGCTGATTTTTGAAAATGTTATGACTTCTTAAAGTTGATAAAGGGATACAAAAATTTCCAAAATAGTCAAAAATTAATAAGTTGCAAAAGTAAAAAATTTTAATGCAAATTCAAACTATGTTCGATACCATAAACAGAAATGTAAAAATTTTAAAAATTGGGAGATTTTTAGCAAAGTTATTGCTCTTCAAAGTTGACAAAATCATCAATTTTCTACTAAAAAACGATTTCACTGCAATTTCTTTCTCTTTCAACCATAGTTTCTATATGTAAAGAATTTTAATTGCTAGTTAAAAAAAACGATTAAAGCGTTTTTCAGAAATGTAAAAATTTTAAAAATCGGCTGATTTTTGGAAAAGTTATGACTTCTTAAAGTTGATAATGGAATCCAAAAATGGCCAAAAATAGTCAAAAATTAAAAAGTTGCAAAAGTAAAAAATTTTAATGCAGATTCAAACTATGTTCGATACCATAAACAGAAATGTAAAAATTTTAAAAATTGGGTGATTTTTAGCAAAGTTATTGCTCTTCAAAGTTGACAAAATCGTCAATTTTCTACTAAAAAACGTTCATAACGTTAATTCAAAAAAATGTAAAAAAATTTTGAAAATCGGCTGATTTTTGAAAATGTTTTGACTTCTTAAAGTTGATAAAGGAATACAAAAATTTCCAAAATAGTCAAAAATTAAAAAGTTTCAATAGTAAATTTTAATGCAAATTCAAACTATGTTCGATACCATAAACAGAAATGTAAAAATTTTAAAAATTGGGAGATTTTTAGCAAAGTTATTGCTCTTCAAAGTTGACAAAATCGTCAATTTTCTACTAAAAAACGATTTCACTGCAATTTCTTTCTCTTTCAACCATAGTTTCTATATGTAAAGAATTTTAATTGCTAGTTAAAAAAAAGGATTAAAGCGTTTTTCAGAAATGTAAAAATTTTGAAAATCGGCTGATTTTTGGAAAAGTTATGACTTCTTAAAGTTGATAAGGGAATCCAAAATTGGCCAAAAATAGTCAAAAATTAAAAAGTTTCAATAGTAAAAAATTTTTATGCAGATTCAAACTATGTTCGATACCATAAACAGATATGAAAAATTTTAAAAATTGGGTGATTTTTAGCAAAGTTATTGCTCTTCAAAGTTGACAAAATCGTCAATTTTCTACTAGAAAACGATTTCACTGCAATTTCTTTCTCTTTCACACATAGTTTCTATATGTAAAGAATTTTAAATGCTAGTTGAAAAAAGGATTAAAGCGTTTTTCAGAAATTTAAAAATTGGGAAAATCGGCTGATTTTTGGAAAAGTTATGATTTCTTAAAATTGATAAAGGAATCCAAATATGGCCAGAAATAGTCAAAAATTAAAAAGTTTCAAAAGTAAAAAATTTTAATGCAAATTAAAACTATGTTCGATACCATAAACAGAAATGTAAAAATTTTAAAAATTGGGAGATTTCTAGCAAAGTTATTGCTCTTCAAAGTTGACAAAATCGTCAATTTTCTACTAAAAAACGATTTCACTGCAGTTTCTTTCTCTTTCAAATATAGTTTCTATATGTAAAGAATTTTAATTGCTAGTTGAAAAAAGGATTAAAGCGTTTTCAGAAATGTAAAAATTTTGAAAATCGGCTGATTTTTGGAAAAGTTATGACTTCTTAAAGTTGATAAAGGAATCCAAAAATGGCCAAAAATAGTCAAAAATTAAAAAGTTGCAAAAGAAAAAAATTTTAATGCAGATTCAAACTATGTTCGATACCATAAACAGAAATGTAAAAATTTTAAAAATTGGGAGATTTTTAGCAAAGTTATTGCTCTTCAAAGTTGACAAAATCGTCAATTTTCTACTAGAAAACGATTTCACTGCAATTTCTTTCTCTGTCACACATAGTTTCTATATGTAAAGAATTTTAAATGCTAGTTGAAAAAAGGATTAAAGCGTTTTTCAGAAATTTAAAAATTTTGAAAATCGGCTGATTTTTGGAAAAGTTATGATATCTTAAAGTTGATAAAGGAATCCAAATATTGCCAAAAATAGTCAAAAATTAAAAAGTTTCAAAAGTAAAAAATTTTAATGCAGATTCAAACTATGTTCGATACCATAAACAGAAATGTAAAAATTTTAAAAATTGGGAGATTTCTAGCAAAGTTATTGCTCTTCAAAGTTGACAAAATCGTCAATTTTCTACTAAAAACGATTTCACTGCAGTTTCTTTCTCTTTCAACCATAGTTTCTATATGTAAAGAATTTTAATTGCTAGTTGAAAAAGGATTAAAGCGTTTTCAGAAATTAAAAATTTTGAAAATCGGCTGATTTTTGGAAAAGTTATGATATCTTAAAGTTGATAAAGGAATCCAAAAATGGCCAAAAATAGTCAAAAATTAAAAAGTTGCAAAAGTAAAAAATTTTAATGCAGATTCAAACTATGTTCGATACCATAAACAGAAATGTAAAAATTTTAAAAATTGGGTGATTTTTAGCAAAGTTATTGCTCTTCAAAGTTGACAAAATCGTCAATTTTCTACTAAAAAACGATTTCACTGCAATTTCTTTCTCTTAACCATAAATGTAAAAATTTTAAATGCTAGTTGAAAATGATTAAGCGTTTTGAAATTAAAATTTTGAAAATCGGCTGATTTTAAGAAAAGTTATGACTTCTTAAAGTTGATAAAGGAATCCAAAAATGGCCAAAATAGTCAAAAATTAAAAAGTTTCAAAAGTAAAAATTTTAATGCAGATTCAAACTATGTTCGATACCATAAACAGAAATGTAAAAATTTTAAAAATTGGGAGATTTTTAGCAAAGTTATTGCTCTTCAAAGTTGACAAAATCGTAAATTTTCTACTAAAAAACCATTTCACTGCAATTCCTTTCTCGTTCACACATAGTTTATATATGTAAAGAATTTTAAATGCTAGTTAAAAAAAGGATGAAAACGTTTTTCAAATATGTAAAAATTTTGAAAATCGGCTGATTTTTGAAAATGTTATGACTTCTTAAAGTTGATAAAGGGATACAAAAATTTCCAAAATAGTCAAAAATTAAAAAGTTTCAATAGTAAATTTTAATGCAAATTCAAACTATGTTCGATACCATAAACAGAAATGTAAAAATTTTAAAAATTGGGAGATTTTTAGCAAAGTTATTGCTCTTCAAAGTTGACAAAATCATCAATTTTCTACTAAAAAACGATTTCACTGCAATTTCTTTCTCTTTCAACCATAGTTTCTATATGTAAAGAATTTTAATTGCTAGTTAAAAAAAACGATTAAAGCGTTTTTCAGAAATGTAAAAATTTTAAAAATCGGCTGATTTTTGGAAAAGTTATGACTTCTTAAAGTTGATAATGGAATCCAAAAATGGCCAAAAATAGTCAAAAATTAAAAAGTTGCAAAAGTAAAAAATTTTAATGCAGATTCAAACTATGTTCGATACCATAAACAGAAATGTAAAAATTTTAAAAATTGGGTGATTTTTAGCAAAGTTATTGCTCTTCAAAGTTGACAAAATCGTCAATTTTCTACTAAAAAACGTTCAAACGTTTTCAAAAATGTAAAAATTTTGAAAATCGGCTGATTTTTGAAAATGTTTTGACTTCTTAAAGTTGATAAAGGAATACAAAAATTTCCAAAATAGTCAAAAATTAAAAAGTTTCAATAGTAAATTTTAATGCAAATTCAAACTATGTTCGATACCATAAACAGAAATGTAAAAAAATTTTAAAAATTGGGAGATTTTTTAAAAAAGTTATTGCTCTTCAAAGTTGACAAAATCGTCAATTTTCTACTAAAAACGATTTCACTGCAATTTCTTTCTCTTTCAACCATAGTTTCTATATGTAAAGAATTTTAATTGCTAGTTAAAAAAAGGATTAAAGCGTTTTTCAGAAATGTAAAAATTTTGAAAATCGGCTGATTTTTGGAAAAGTTATGACTTCTTAAAGTTGATGAGGGAATCCAAAATTGGCCAAAAATAGTCAAAAATTAAAAAGTTTCAATAGTAAAAAATTTTAATGCAGATTCAAACTATGTTCGATACCATAAACAGAAATGAAAAAATTTTAAAAATTGGGTGATTTTTAGCAAAGTTATTGCTCTTCAAAGTTGACAAAATCGTCAATTTTCTACTAGAAAACGATTTCACTGCAATTTCTTTCTCTTTCACAAATAGTTTCTATATGTAAAGAATTTTAAATGCTAGTTGAAAAAAGGATTAAAGCGTTTTTCAGAAATTTAAAAATTGGGAAAATCGGCTGATTTTTGGAAAAGTTATGATTTCTTAAAATTGATAAAGGAATCCAAATATGGCCAGAAATAGTCAAAAATTAAAAAGCTTCAAAAGTAAAAAATTTTAATGCAAATTAAAACTATGTTCGATACCATAAACAGAAATGTACAAATTTTAAAAATTGGGAGATTTCTAGCAAAGTTATTGCTCTTCAAAGTTGACAAAATCGTCAATTTTCTACTAAAATACGATATCACTGCAGTTTCTTTCTCTTTCAACCATAGTTTCTATATGTAAAGAATTTTAATTGCTAGTTGAAAAAAGGATTAAAGCGTTTTCAGAAATGTAAAAATTTTGAAAATCGGCTGATTTTTGGAAAAGTTATGACTTCTTAAAGTTGATAAAGGAATCCAAAAATGGCCAAAAATAGTCAAAAATTAAAAAGTTGCAAAAGAAAAAAATTTTAATGCAGACTCAAACTATGTTCGATACCATAAACAGAAATGTAAAAATTTTAAAAATTGGGTGATTTTTAGCAAAGTTATTGCTCTTCAAAGTTGACAAAATCGTCAATTTTCTACCAAAAAACCATTTCACTGCAATTCCTTTCTCGTTCACACATAGTTTCTATATGTAAAGAATTTTAAATGCTAGTTGAAAAAAGGATGAAAACGTTTTTCAAAAATGTAAAAATTTTGAAAATCGGCTGATTTTTGGAAAAGTTATGATATCTTAAAGTTAATAAAGGAATCCAAATATGGCCAAAAATAGTCAAAAACTAAAAAGTTGCAAAAGTAAAAAATTTTAATGCAGATTCAAACTATGTTCGATACCATAAACAGAAATGTATAAATTTTAAAAATTGGGAGATTTTTAGCAAAGTTATTGCTCTTCAAAGTTGACAAAATCGTCAATTTTCTACTAAAATACGATTTCACTGCAGTTTCTTTCTCTTTGAACAATAGTTTCTATATGTAAAGAATTTTAAATGCTAGTTGAAAAAAGAATGAAAACGTTTTTCAAAAATTTAAAAATTTTGAAAATCGGCTGATTTTTGAAAATGTTATGACTTCTTAAAGTTGATAAAGGAATCCAAAAATTTCCAAAATAGTCAAAAATTAAAAAGTTTCAATAGTAAAAAATTTTAATGCAGATTCAAACTATGTTCGATACCATAAACAGAAATGTAAAAATTTTAAAAATTGGGAGATTTTTAGCAAAGTTATTGCTCTTCAAAGTTGACAAAATCGTCAATTTTCTACTAAAAAACGATTTCACTTCAAACGTTTTTCAAAAATGTAAAAAGGAATAAAAAAATTTCCAAAATAGTCAAAAATTAAAAAGTTTCAATAGTAAAAAATTGTAATGCATAAACAGAAATGTAAAAATTTTAAAAATTGGGAGATTTTTATCAAAGTTATTGCTCTTCAAAGTTGACAAAATCGTCAATTTTCTACTAAAAAAACGATTTCACTGCAATTTCTTTCTCTTTCAACCATAGTTTCTATATGTAAAGAATCTTAATTGCTAGTTAAAAAAACGATTAAAGCGTGTTGTAGTGGGCGGGAATGGAATCCTGGGGTCCTAGGGTGTGTGATTCCTGTGATATTGAGCGGCGAAGAATCCGCTGCTCGTCGCTGTTGAGTTGAGTGGTCAGCTGCTGTTATTTCTCCGCTGCTGTTGTATGTACGTATGTACATACGTTGTGAACTGCGGAGTGAGGGGGGAGTGTAGTTGGGGAAAACAAAACGCGGAGTTGCACTTGTTTTAAATTAACTGTTGCTTTATTTGGCAACTTTCGGTGGGGCACAAGAGTATGAGCAGAATTGAATTTGCTTACAAAAACAAAGTGTAAAGCAAGTCACCCCCGAATTGCGAGATTATTTCTTTACATATAAGCTTAATTAGAGAGGGCCAACTCCACGATAGCCGATCGTCGGGTATCGATACTATCGATGGGGAGTATCGTGTGGAGCAGCCGGATCAGCTGATCGGCGTTGCCATCTGACGCAAACATCCTGGCCCCTTGCAACGTTGTTGCAAAGAATGACCCTCCTGGATTGGGGGCGACCGGTGTTGGGTGTAGTTGCCGTCGTCTTACTCCTGCTGCTTTGGGGTACAGGGGAAGCGGTAAGCTTCGCAGCAGTCTTCCGCTGGCAGTGCGATCGGCATCGGGGCGGGTTCTGAGACTTAGGAGGCCGCAGCTGGGACTCTACCGACTCAAAGTGCAATAATGAGTGGTGATCTCCTCCACACTTGCGACATCCCTGGCGAGTCCGGCATGATGTCCCTGAATGCTGATGGGCAAGACAATTCGGGCAGTACCGATTGGCGAGTACAACGCGAAGCCTCTTCTCCGCAGTCAGCTGGAGGAATCGCTGACATTGACGGAGAGCGTGGAATCCCTTACAGGCTCGGGACCGAAAGTTGTTGGGCTGGTCCTCAGGCGCCATATTCTGAAATGGAGGACCTCGAGATGAGATATTCTGAATAGTGGTCGGGGGTGGCTGATAGGACAGAGGGTCTTGTAGGCCATCTTCCAAAGGCAGCTGTACGAGGGTCGTAGAGGGGGTGCCCTTGGGATCGCCTTCCTGGCGACGAAAGCGCCGATTCCTTTTGGTCGTAGAGGTTGTCTGAGGCACTCGTGGAATCGCTGGAGGCAGGAATTGCTCAGATGCGAGAGCATCTCCGGACTTTGGAGAGCAGTGATTAGGATTGGCTCTCATCTCGGTGGGCCGTTGCTGTCGAGGACTCGCGTTGACAAGAGTGATGCGAGCAGAGAGCGGTGCGATCGACTTTGCCTTGGAACGGGGGATCGGACCCGTGAGAACCCAGCCGAAAATAGTCTCTTGTCCGAGCAGAGTTCCGCAGAGATTTGGTTTAAATCCTCCCAATAGAATAGACGGAAGGATATCCGATCCCATCAGGAGATCAATTTCTGAGCTTCGGCAGAAGGATGGGTCTGCCCACTTGAGGTGTGGGAGATTATGGAAAACGCCGTGGGGTATCCTCGTTGACGGAAGGTCTCCAGCGAGGTGTGGGAGCACATAGGCTGTTGCATCAATGCGCACATTGGGCTTAAGAGGGGACCCAATCTGGAAGCCACACACTTTGTGTGATTGGGCCTCAGTCCTCTGACTCAAGCCGGACACTTGAGCCAGAACTGGCTGGAAAGGCAACTGGATTGAGTTGCTGAGTCGCTCGGAAATAAAAGTCGCTTCGGATCCAGAGTCGAGCAACGCGCGAGCGGGGTATGTCACACCTGCGTGACATATGTGGACAATGGCAGTGCCCAAGAGGACTCCTCGCGTGTTGGTGGCAAAACAGCTTTGATCGGTGTTGGAACTAGTGGACTGTATGTTGGACAGAGGATGATCCGGAGCGCTTGAGACAGCGAGAGCGGTTGACGTGGAAGGGGCGTCGCGACTCGGATCTGAGACGTCGCGATGCAGAAGGGTATTGTGTCGCCGTGCACAGACATAGCAGCTATGCTGACTGGGACAGTCACGGACTTGGTGACTGCGGGCGAAACAATTAGTACATAACCCACTTTGAGTTATGTATGTCGACCTCTGTTGGACCGACATCTGCAGGAACTTGGTGCAGACCCGCACGGGGTGATTCTCTTTGGAGCAGAGATCACATTTTGGAGACGCTACCCTGATGATGGATCTGTAGGAGTGAATCCGATCCGGTCCTGAGCTTCTTGGAGTGGCCTTGGAATGGCTGGCTCGTAGGGGCTGACTGTTCGAGACGGGCGATATGACATCCTCGATTTCTTCAAGAGTGAGATGTCGTTCTCGGAGGAATCTGTCCATCTCTTGCCAGGTGGGGATGTCATGTTTCTTCAATAAGCTTTGCTCCCAAAGGGCAAGGGTCGTCTTAGGAAGCTTGGAGGAGCAAAGAAAGATTAGAGACAATCCCAGTTGTCTGTGGAGACGTCAGAGTGTTCTAACGCTGTCAGACAACCGTGAATTGTGCTATGTAATCCTTTGAGGGCCTCTGCAGACTCTGTGGTAACTGGAGATAGATTGAACAGGGTCTTAAGCTGACTATTAATTAATAGACGCTTGTTTTCAAACCTTTCAGAGAGAGCGGCCCACGCTGAACAGAAGCCGTCGTTAGTCAGCGGAGATCGTGCTACAATTGCCTTGGCCTCGCCACTTGTTGTGGCGTTCAAATGGAACAGCTTTTCTAGTTTCTGGAGTCAACTGAGG
>JAECWN010000296.1:0-65148 GCA_018150725.1 Drosophila quadrilineata
GTCACCAAAACCTGAATCTGGAATTTTTAAAATTTTTTCACCAGTATGTCCAATTTTCTAAAATACATGTGCAAATCTACTACTCTATAGCAATTTATACCCATTATGATGTTGAATCGGGATTTTTAAAATTTTTTTTCACCAGTATGTCCAAATTTTCTAAAATACATGTACAAATCTACTACTCTGTAGCGATTTATACCCATTATGATGTTAGAAATCGATTGGGCACAAAAAATTAAGATTTCAAAATTTTCACTTTTTTGACATGTTGACAAGGGTCCCCCTATGCTATAGTCACCAAAAACTGAATATGGAATTTTAAAATTTTTTTCACCAGTATGTCCAAATTTTTCCAAAATACATGTGCAAATCTACTACTCTACAGCGATTTATACCCATTATGATGTTAGAAATCGATTGGGCAAAAAAATTAAGATTTCAAAATTTTCACTTTTTTGACTTGTTGACAAGGGTCCCCCTATGCTATAGTCACCAAAACTCAATATGGAATTTTAAAATTTTTTTCACCGGTATGTCCAAATTTTCTAAAATACATGTGCAAATCTACTACTCTATAGCAATTTATACCCATTATGATGTTAGAAATCGATTGGGCACAAAAAATTAAGATTTTAAAATTTTCACTTTTTGACTTGTTGACAAGGGTCCCCCCTATGCTATAGTCACCAAAAACTGAATATGGAATTTTAAAATTTTTTTCACCAGTATGTCCAAATTTTTCCAAAATACATGTGCAAATCTACTACTCTACAGCAATTTATACCCATTATGATGTTAGAAATCGATTGGGCCAAAAATTAAGATTTCAAAATTTTCACTTTTTTGACATGTTGACAAGGGTCCCCCTATGCTATAGTCACCAAAAACTGAATATGGAATTTTAAAATTTTTTTCACCAGTATGTCCAAATTTTCTAAAATACATGTGCAAATCTACTACTCTACAGCGATTTATACCCATTATGATGTTAGAAATCGATTGGGCACAAAAATTAAGATTTCAAAATTTTCACTTTTTGACATGTTGACAAGGGTCCCCCTATGCTATAGTCACCAAAAACTGAATATGGAATTTTAAAATTTTTTTCACCGGTATGTCCAAATTTTCTAAAATACATGTGCAAATCTACTACTCTATAGCAATTTATACCCATTATGATGTTAGAAATCGATTGGGCACAAAAATTAAGATTTCAAAATTTTCACTTCTTTGACATGTTGACAAGGGTCCCCCCTATGCTATAGTCACCAAAAACTCAATATGGAATTTTAAAATTTTTTTCACCGGTATGTCCAAATTTTCTAAAATACATGTCCAAATCTACTACTCTATAGCAATTTATACCCATTATGATGTTAGAAATCGATTGGGCACAAAAAATTAAGATTTCAAAATTTTCACTTCTTTGACATGTTGACAAGGGTCCCCCCTATGCTATAGTCACCAAAAACTGAATCTGGATTTTTAAAATTTTTTTCACCAGTATGTCCAAATTTTCTAAAATACATGTACAAATCTACTACTCTATAGCAATTTATACCCATTATGATGTTAGAAATCGATTGGGCACAAAAAATTAAGATTTCAAAATTTTCACTTTTTGACATGTTGACAAGGGTCCCCCTATGCTATAGTCACCAAAAACTGAATATGGAATTTTTAAAATTTTTTTCACCAGTATGTCCAAATTTTCTAAGATACATGTGCAAATCTACTACTCTATAGCAATTTATACCCATTATGATGTTAGAAATCGATTGGGCACAAAAATTAAGATTTCAAAATTTTCACTTTTTTGATGATGTTGACAAGGGTCCCCCTATGCTATAGTCACCAAAAACTGAATCTGGAATTTTAAAATTTTTTCACCAGTATGTCCAATTTTTCTAAAATACATGTGCAAATCTACTACTCTATAGCAATTTATACCCATTATGATGTTAGAAATCGATTGGGCACAAAAAAATTAAGATTTCAAAATTTTCACTTTTTTGACATGTTGACAAGGGTCCCCCTATGCTATAGTCACCAAAAACTGAATATGGATTTTTAAAATTTTTTCACCGGTATGTCCAAATTTTCTAAAATACATGTGCAAATCTACTACTCTATAGCAATTTATACCCATTATGATGTTAGAAATCGATTGGGCACAAAAAATTAAGATTTCAAAATTTTCACTTTTTTGACATGTTGACAAGGGTCCCCCTATGCTATAGTCACCAAAAACTGAATCTGGATTTTTAAAATTTTTTCACCAGTATGTCCAAATTTTCTAAAATACATGTACAAATCTACTACTCTATAGCAATTTATACCCATTATGATGTTAGAAATCGATTGGGGCACTAAAAATTAAGATTTCAAAATTTTCACTTTTTTGACATGTTGACAAGGGTCCCCCTATGCTATAGTCACCAAAAACTGAATATGGAATTTTAAAATTTTTTTCACCAGTATGTCCAAATTTTTCTAAAATACATGTGCAAATCTACTACTCATATGATTTTAATTTTTTTCCCGGTATGTCCTTTTCTAATCTGTCAATCTCTACTTCTATAGCAATTTATACCCATTATGATGTTAGAAATCGATTGGGCACAAAAATTAAGATTTCAAAATTTTCACTTTTTTGACTTGTTGACAAGGGTCCCCCTATGCTATAGTCACCAAAAACTCAATATCGGGATTTTTAAAATTTTTTTCACCAGTATGTCCAAATTTTCTAAAATACATGTACAAATCTACTACTCTATAGCGATTTATACCCATTATGATGTTAGAAATCGATTGGGCACAAAAAAATTAAGATTTCAAAATTTTCACTTTTTGACATGTTGACAAGGGTCCCCCCTATGCTATAGTCACCAAAAACTGAATATGGAATTTTAAAAATTTTTTTCACCGGTATGTCCAAATTTTCTAAAATACATGTGCAAATCTACTACTCTATAGCAATTTATACCCATTATGATGTTAGAAATCGATGGGGCACAAAAAATTAAGATTTCAAAATTTTCACTTCTTTGACATGTTGACAAGGGTCCCCCTATGCTATAGTCACCAAAAACTGAATCGGATTTTTAAAATTTTTTTCACCAGTATGTCCAAATTTTCTAAAATACATGTACAAATCTACTACTCTATAGCAATTTATACCCATTATGATGTTAGAAATCGATTGGGCACAAAAATTAAGATTTCAAAATTTTCACTTTTTTGGCATGTTGACAAGGGTCCCCCTATGCTATAGTCACCAAAAACTGAATATGGAATTTTAAAAATTTTTTTCACCAGTATGTCCAAATTTTCTAAGATACATGTGCAAATCTACTACTCTATAGCAATTTATACCCATTATGATGTTAGAAATCGATTGGGCACAAAAATTAAGATTTCAAAATTTTCACTTTTTGACATGTTGACAAGGGTCCCCCCTATGCTATAGTCACCAAAAACTGAATATGGAATTTTAAAATTTTTTTCACCAGTATGTCCAAATTTTTCTAAAATACATGTGCAAATCTACTACTCTACAGCGATTTATACCCATTATGATGTTAGAAATCGATTGGGCACAAAAATTAAGATTTCAAAATTTTCACTTTTTTGACTTGTTGACAAGGGTCCCCCTATGCTATAGTCACCAAAAACTCAATATGGAATTTTTAAAATTTTTTTCACCGGTATGTCCAAATTTTCTAAAATACATGTGCAAATCTACTACTCTATAGCAATTTATACCCATTATGATGTTAGAAATCGATTGGGCACAAAAATTAAGATTTCAAAATTTTCACTTTTTTGACTTGTTGACAAGGGTCCCCCTATGCTATAGTCACCAAAAACTGAATCTGGAATTTTTAAATTTTTTTTCACCAGTATGTCCAAATTTTCTAAAATACATGTACAAATCTACTACTCTGTAGCGATTTATACCCATTATGATGTTAGAAATCGATTGGGCACAAAAAATTAAGATTTCAAAATTTTCACTTTTTTGACATGTTGACAAGGGTCCCCCCTATGCTATAGTCACCAAAAACTGAATCGGGATTTTAAAATTTTTTTCACCAGTATGTCCAAATTTTCTAAAATACATGTGCAAATCTACTACTCTATAGCAATTTATACCCATTATGATGTTAGAAATCGATTGGGCACAAAAAATTAAGATTTCAAAATTTTCACTTTTTGACATGTTGACAAGGGTCCCCCTATGCTATAGTCACCAAAAACTGAATATGGAATTTTAAAATTTTTTTCACCAGTATGTCCAAATTTTCTAAGATACATGTGCAAATCTACTACTCTATAGCAATTTATACCCATTATGATGTTAGAAATCGATTGGGCACAAAAAATTAAGATTTCAAAATTTTCACTTTTTTGATATGTTGACAAGGGTCCCCCCTATGCTATAGTCACCAAAAACTGAATCTGGAATTTTAAAATTTTTTTCACCAGTATGTCCAAATTTTCTAAAATACATGTGCAAATCTACTACTCTATAGCAATTTATACCCATTATGATGTTAGAAATCGATTGGGCACAAAAAATTAAGATTTCAAAATTTTCACTTTTTTGACATGTTGACAAGGGTCCCCTATGCTATAGTCACCAAAAACTGAATATGGAATTTTAAAATTTTTTTCACCGGTATGTCCAAATTTTCTAAAATACATGTGCAAATCTACTACTCTATAGCAATTTATACCCATTATGATGTTAGAAATCGATTGGGCACAAAAAATTAAGATTTCAAAATTTTCACTTCTTTGACATGTTGACAAGGGTCCCCCTATGCTATAGTCACCAAAAACTGAATCGGGATTTTTAAAATTTTTTTCACCAGTATGTCCAAATTTTCTAAAATACATGTACAAATCTACTACTCTATAGCAATTTATACCCATTATGATGTTAGAAATCGATTGGGCACAAAAAATTAAGATTTCAAAATTTTCACTTTTTTGGCATGTTGACAAGGGTCCCCCTATGCTATAGTCACCAAAAACTGAATATGGAATTTTAAAATTTTTTTCACCAGTATGTCCAAATTTTCTAAGATACATGTGCAAATCTACTACTCTATAGCAATTTATACCCATTATGATGTTAGAAATCGATTGGGCACAAAAAATTAAGATTTCAAAATTTTCACTTTTTTGACATGTTGACAAGGGTCCCCCCTATGCTATAGTCACCAAAAACTGAATATGGAATTTTAAAATTTTTTTCACCAGTATGTCCAAATTTTTCCAAAATACATGTGCAAATCTACTACTCTACAGCGATTTATACCCATTATGATGTTAGAAATCGATTGGGCACAAAAAATTAAGATTTCAAAATTTTCACTTTTTTGACTTGTTGACAAGGGTCCCCCTATGCTATAGTCACCAAAAACTCAATATGGAATTTTAAAATTTTTTTCACCGGTATGTCCAAATTTTCTAAAATACATGTGCAAATCTACTACTCTATAGCAATTTATACCCATTATGATGTTAGAAATCGATTGGGCACAAAAAATTAAGATTTCAAAATTTTCACTTTTTTGACTTGTTGACAAGGGTCCCCCCTATGCTATAGTCACCAAAAACTGAATCGGGATTTTTAAAATTTTTTTCACCAGTATGTCCAAATTTTCTAAAATACATGTACAAATCTACTACTCTATAGCGATTTATACCCATTATGATGTTAGAAATCGATTGGGCACAAAAAATTAAGATTTCAAAATTTTCACTTTTTTGACATGTTGACAAGGGTCCCCCTATGCTATAGTCACCAAAAACTGAATATGGAATTTTAAAATTTTTTTCACCGGTATGTCCAAATTTTCTAAAATACATGTGCAAATCTACTACTCTATAGCAATTTATACCCATTATGATGTTAGAAATCGATTGGGCACAAAAAATTAAGATTTCAAAATTTTCACTTCTTTGACATGTTGACAAGGGTCCCCCTATGCTATAGTCACCAAAAACTGAATCGGGATTTTTAAAATTTTTTTCACCAGTATGTCCAAATTTTCTAAAATACATGTACAAATCTACTACTCTATAGCAATTTATACCCATTATGATGTTAGAAATCGATTGGGCACAAAAAATTAAGATTTCAAAATTTTCACTTTTTTGGCATGTTGACAAGGGTCCCCCTATGCTATAGTCACCAAAAACTGAATATGGAATTTTAAATTTTTTTCACCAGTATGTCCAAATTTTCTAAGATACATGTGCAAATCTACTACTCTATAGCAATTTATACCCATTATGATGTTAGAAATCGATTGGGCACAAAAAATTAAGATTTCAAAATTTTCACTTTTTTGACATGTTGACAAGGGTCCCCCCTATGCTATAGTCACCAAAAACTGAATATGGAATTTTAAAATTTTTTTCACCAGTATGTCCAAATTTTCCAAAATACATGTGCAAATCTACTACTCTACAGCGATTTATACCCATTATGATGTTAGAAATCGATTGGGCACAAAAAATTAAGATTTCAAAATTTTCACTTTTTTGACTTGTTGACAAGGGTCCCCCTATGCTATAGTCACCAAAAACTCAATATGGAATTTTAAAATTTTTTTCACCGGTATGTCCAAATTTTCTAAAATACATGTGCAAATCTACTACTCTATAGCAATTTATACCCATTATGATGTTAGAAATCGATTGGGCACAAAAAATTAAGATTTCAAAATTTTCACTTTTTTGACTTGTTGACAAGGGTCCCCCTATGCTATAGTCACCAAAAACTGAATCGGGATTTTTAAAATTTTTTTCACCAGTATGTCCAAATTTTCTAAAATACATGTACAAATCTACTACTCTGTAGCGATTTATACCCATTATGATGTTAGAAATCGATTGGGCACAAAAAATTAAGATTTCAAAATTTTCACTTTTTTGACATGTTGACAAGGGTCCCCCCTATGCTATAGTCACCAAAAACTGAATATGGAATTTTAAAATTTTTTTCACCGGTATGTCCAAATTTTCTAAAATACATGTGCAAATCTACTACTCTATAGCAATTTATACCCATTATGATGTTAGAAATCGATGGGGCACAAAAAATTAAGATTTCAAAATTTTCACTTCTTTGACATGTTGACAAGGGTCCCCCTATGCTATAGTCACCAAAAACTCAATATGGAGTTTTAAAATTTTTTTCACCGGTATGTCCAAATTTTCTAAAATACATGTGCAAATCTACTACTCTATAGCAATTTATACCCATTATGATGTTAGAAATCGATTGGGCACAAAAAATTAAGATTTCAAAATTTTCACTTCTTTGACATGTTGACAAGGGTCCCCCTATGCTATAGTCACCAAAAACTGAATCGGGATTTTTAAAATTTTTTTCACCAGTATGTCCAAATTTTCTAAAATACATGTACAAATCTACTACTCTATAGCAATTTATACCCATTATGATGTTAGAAATCGATTGGGCACAAAAAATTAAGATTTCAAAATTTTCACTTTTTTGACATGTTGACAAGGGTCCCCCTATGCTATAGTCACCAAAAACTGAATATGGAATTTTAAAATTTTTTTCACCAGTATGTCCAAATTTTCTAAGATACATGTGCAAATCTACTACTCTATAGCAATTTATACCCATTATGATGTTAGAAATCGATTGGGCACAAAAAATTAAGATTTCAAAATTTTCACTTTTTTGATATGTTGACAAGGGTCCCCCTATGCTATAGTCACCAAAAACTGAATCTGGAATTTTAAAATTTTTTTCACCAGTATGTCCAATTTTTCTAAAATACATGTGCAAATCTACTACTCTATAGCAATTTATACCCATTATGATGTTGAATCGGGATTTTTAAAATTTTTTTCACCAGTATGTCCAAATTTTCTAAAATACATGTACAAATCTACTACTCTGTAGCGATTTATACCCATTATGATGTTAGAAATCGATTGGGCACAAAAAAATTAAGATTTCAAAATTTTCACTTTTTTGACATGTTGACAAGGGTCCCCCTATGCTATAGTCACCAAAAACTGAATATGGAATTTTAAAATTTTTTTCACCGGTATGTCCTAATTTTCCAAAATACATGTGCAAATCTACTACTCTACAGCGATTTATACCCATTATGATGTTAGAAATCGATTGGGCACAAAAATTAAGATTTCAAAATTTTCACTTTTTTGACTTGTTGACAAGGGTCCCCCTATGCTATAGTCACCAAAAACTCAATATGGAATTTTAAAATTTTTTTCACCGGTATGTCCAAATTTTCTAAAATACATGTGCAAATCTACTACTCTATAGCAATTTATACCCATTATGATGTTAGAAATCGATTGGGCACAAAAAATTAAGATTTCAAAATTTTCACTTTTTTGACTTGTTGACAAGGGTCCCCCCTATGCTATAGTCACCAAAAACTGAATCGGGATTTTTAAAATTTTTTTCACCAGTATGTCCAAATTTTCTAAAATACATGTACAAATCTACTACTCTGTAGCGATTTATACCCATTATGATGTTAGAAATCGATTGGGCACAAAAAATTAAGATTTCAAAATTTTCACTTTTTTGACATGTTGACAAGGGTCCCCCTATGCTATAGTCACCAAAAACTGAATATGGAATTTTAAAATTTTTTTCACCGGTATGTCCAAATTTTCTAAAATACATGTGCAAATCTACTACTCTATAGCAATTTATACCCATTATGATGTTAGAAATCGATTGGGCACAAAAAATTAAGATTTCAAAATTTTCACTTCTTTGACATGTTGACAAGGGTCCCCCCTATGCTATAGTCACCAAAAACTCAATATGGAATTTTAAAATTTTTTTTCACCGGTATGTCCAAATTTTCTAAAATACATGTGCAAATCTACTACTCTATAGCAATTTATACCCATTATGATGTTAGAAATCGATTGGGCACAAAAAATTAAGATTTCAAAATTTTCACTTCTTTGACATGTTGACAAGGGTCCCCCTATGCTATAGTCACCAAAAACTGAATCGGGATTTTTAAAATTTTTTTCACCAGTATGTCCAAATTTTCTAAAATACATGTACAAATCTACTACTCTATAGCAATTTATACCCATTATGATGTTAGAAATCGATTGGGCACAAAAAATTAAGATTTCAAAATTTTCACTTTTTTGGCATGTTGACAAGGGTCCCCCTATGCTATAGTCACCAAAAACTGAATATGGAATTTTAAAATTTTTTTCACCAGTATGTCCAAATTTTCTAAGATACATGTGCAAATCTACTACTCTATAGCAATTTATACCCATTATGATGTTAGAAATCGATTGGGCACAAAAAATTAAGATTTCAAAATTTTCACTTTTTTGACATGTTGACAAGGGTCCCCCTATGCTATAGTCACCAAAAACTGAATATGGAATTTTAAAATTTTTTTCACCAGTATGTCCAAATTTTTCCAAAATACATGTGCAAATCTACTACTCTATAGCGATTTATACCCATTATGATGTTAGAAATCGATTGGGCACAAAAAATTAAGATTTCAAAATTTTCACTTTTTTGACTTGTTGACAAGGGTCCCCCTATGCTATAGTCACCAAAAACTGAATCGGGATTTTTAAAATTTTTTTCACCAGTATGTCCAAATTTTCTAAAATACATGTACAAATCTACTACTCTGTAGCGATTTATACCCATTATGATGTTAGAAATCGATTGGGCACAAAAAATTAAGATTTCAAAATTTTCACTTTTTTGACATGTTGACAAGGGTCCCCCCTATGCTATAGTCACCAAAAACTGAATATGGAATTTTAAAATTTTTTTCACCGGTATGTCCAAATTTTCTAAAATACATGTGCAAATCTACTACTCTATAGCAATTTATACCCATTATGATGTTAGAAATCGATTGGGCACAAAAAATTAAGATTTCAAAATTTTCACTTTTTTGACATGTTGACAAGGGTCCCCCTATGCTATAGTCACCAAAAACTCAATATGGAATTTTAAAATTTTTTTCACCGGTATGTCCAAATTTTCTAAAATACATGTGCAAATCTACTACTCTATAGCAATTTATACCCATTATGATGTTAGAAATCGATTGGGCACAAAAAATTAAGATTTCAAAATTTTCACTTTTTTGACATGTTGACAAGGGTCCCCCTATGCTATAGTCACCAAAAACTGAATCGGGATTTTTAAAATTTTTTCACCAGTATGTCCAAATTTTCTAAAATACATGTACAAATCTACTACTCTATAGCAATTTATACCCATTATGATGTTAGAAATCGATTGGGCACAAAAAATTAAGATTTCAAAATTTTCACTTTTTTGACATGTTGACAAGGGTCCCCCTATGCTATAGTCACCAAAAACTGAATATGGAATTTTAAAATTTTTTTCACCAGTATGTCCAAATTTTCTAAAATACATGTGCAAATCTACTACTCTATAGCAATTTATACCCATTATGATGTTAGAAATCGATTGGGCACAAAAAATTAAGATTTCAAAATTTTCACTTTTTTGACATGTTGACAAGGGTCCCCCTATGCTATAGTCACCAAAAACTGAATATGGAATTTTAAAATTTTTTTCACCAGTATGTCCAAATTTTCCAAAATACATGTGCAAATCTACTACTCTATAGCGATTTATACCCATTATGATGTTAGAAATCGATTGGGCACAAAAAATTAAGATTTCAAAATTTTCACTTTTTTGACTTGTTGACAAGGGTCCCCCTATGCTATAGTCACCAAAAACTGAATATGGAATTTTAAAATTTTTTTCACCGGTATGTCCAAATTTTCTAAAATACATGTGCAAATCTACTACTCTATAGCAATTTATACCCATTATGATGTTAGAAATCGATTGGGCACAAAAAATTAAGATTTCAAAATTTTCACTTTTTTGACTTGTTGACAAGGGTCCCCCTATGCTATAGTCACCAAAAACTGAATCGGGAATTTTAAAATTTTTTCACCAGTATGTCCAAATTTTCTAAAATACATGTACAAATCTACTACTCTGTAGCGATTTATACCCATTATGATGTTAGAAATCGATTGGGCACAAAAAATTAAGATTTCAAAATTTTCACTTTTTTGACATGTTGACAAGGGTCCCCCTATGCTATAGTCACCAAAAACTGAATATGGAATTTTAAAATTTTTTTCACCGGTATGTCCAAATTTTCTAAAATACATGTGCAAATCTACTACTCTATAGCAATTTATACCCATTATGATGTTAGAAATCGATTGGGCACAAAAAATTAAGATTTCAAAATTTTCACTTTTTTGACATGTTGACAAGGGTCCCCCTATGCTATAGTCACCAAAAACTGAATCTGGATTTTTAAAATTTTTTTCACCAGTATGTCCAAATTTTCTAAAATACATGTACAAATCTACTACTCTATAGCGATTTATACCCATTATGATGTTAGAAATCGATTGGGCACAAAAAATTAAGATTTCAAAATTTTCACTTTTTTGACATGTTGACAAGGGTCCCCCTATGCTATAGTCACCAAAAAACTGAATATGGAATTTTAAAATTTTTTTCACCGGTATGTCCAAATTTTCTAAAATACATGTGCAAATCTACTACTCTATAGCAATTTATACCCATTATGATGTTAGAAATCGATTGGGCAAAAAAATTAAGATTTCAAAATTTTCACTTTTTTGACATGTTGACAAGGGTCCCCCTATGCTATAGTCACCAAAAACTGAATATGGAATTTTAAAATTTTTTTCACCAGTATGTCCAAATTTTCTAAAATACATGTGCAAATCTACTACTCTATAGCAATTTATACCCATTATGATGTTAGAAATCGATTGGGCACAAAAAAATTAAGATTTCAAAATTTTCACTTTTTTGACATGTTGACAAGGGTCCCCCCTATGCTATAGTCACCAAAAACTGAATATGGAATTTTAAAATTTTTTTCACCAGTATGTCCAAATTTTCTAAAATACATGTGCAAATCTACTACTCTATAGCAATTTATACCCATTATGATGTTAGAAATCGATTGGGCACAAAAAATTAAGATTTCAAAATTTTCACTTTTTTGACATGTTGACAAGGGTCCCCCCTATGCTATAGTCACCAAAAACTGAATATGGAATTTTAAAATTTTTTTCACCAGTATGTCCAAATTTTTCCAAAATACATGTGCAAATCTACTACTCTATAGCGATTTATACCCATTATGATGTTAGAAATCGATTGGGCACAAAAAATTAAGATTTCAAAATTTTCACTTTTTTGACTTGTTGACAAGGGTCCCCCTATGCTATAGTCACCAAAAACTCAATATGGAATTTTAAAATTTTTTTCACCGGTATGTCCAAATTTTCTAAAATACATGTGCAAATCTACTACTCTATAGCAATTTATACCCATTATGATGTTAGAAATCGATTGGGCACAAAAAATTAAGATTTCAAAATTTTCACTTTTTGACTTGTTGACAAGGGTCCCCCTATGCTATAGTCACCAAAAACTGAATCGGGATTTTTAAAATTTTTTTCACCAGTATGTCCAAATTTTCTAAAATACATGTACAAATCTACTACTCTGTAGCGATTTATACCCATTATGATGTTAGAAATCGATTGGGCACAAAAAATTAAGATTTCAAAATTTTCACTTTTTTGACATGTTGACAAGGGTCCCCCTATGCTATAGTCACCAAAAACTGAATATGGAATTTTAAAATTTTTTTCACCGGTATGTCCAAATTTTCTAAAATACATGTGCAAATCTACTACTCTATAGCAATTTATACCCATTATGATGTTAGAAATCGATTGGGCACAAAAAATTAAGATTTCAAAATTTTCACTTCTTTGACATGTTGACAAGGGTCCCCCCTATGCTATAGTCACCAAAAACTCAATATGGAATTTTAAAATTTTTTTCACCGGTATGTCCAAATTTTCTAAAATACATGTGCAAATCTACTACTCTATAGCAATTTATACCCATTATGATGTTAGAAATCGATTGGGCACAAAAAATTAAGATTTCAAAATTTTCACTTTTTTGACATGTTGACAAGGGTCCCCCTATGCTATAGTCACCAAAAACTGAATCGGGATTTTTAAAATTTTTTTTCACCAGTATGTCCAAATTTTCTAAAATACATGTACAAATCTACTACTCTATAGCAATTTATACCCATTATGATGTTAGAAATCGATTGGGCACAAAAAATTAAGATTTCAAAATTTTCACTTTTTTGACATGTTGACAAGGGTCCCCCCTATGCTATAGTCACCAAAAACTGAATATGGAATTTTAAAATTTTTTTCACCAGTATGTCCAAATTTTCTAAGATACATGTGCAAATCTACTACTCTATAGCAATTTATACCCATTATGATGTTAGAAATCGATTGGGCACAAAAAATTAAGATTTCAAAATTTTCACTTTTTTGATATGTTGACAAGGGTCCCCCTATGCTATAGTCACCAAAAACTGAATCTGGAATTTTAAATTTTTTTCACCAGTATGTCCAATTTTTCTAAAATACATGTGCAAATCTACTACTCTATAGCAATTTATACCCATTATGATGTTGAATCGGGATTTTTAAAATTTTTTTCACCAGTATGTCCAAATTTTCTAAAATACATGTACAAATCTACTACTCTGTAGCGATTTATACCCATTATGATGTTAGAAATCGATTGGGCACAAAAAAATTAAGATTTCAAAATTTTCACTTTTTTGACATGTTGACAAGGGTCCCCCTATGCTATAGTCACCAAAAACTGAATATGGAATTTTAAAATTTTTTTCACCAGTATGTCCAAATTTTTCCAAAATACATGTGCAAATCTACTACTCTACAGCGATTTATACCCATTATGATGTTAGAAATCGATTGGGCACAAAAAATTAAGATTTCAAAATTTTCACTTTTTTGACTTGTTGACAAGGGTCCCCCTATGCTATAGTCACCAAAAACTCAATATGGAATTTTAAAATTTTTTTCACCGGTATGTCCAAATTTTCTAAAATACATGTGCAAATCTACTACTCTATAGCAATTTATACCCATTATGATGTTAGAAATCGATTGGGCACAAAAAATTAAGATTTCAAAATTTTCACTTTTTTGACTTGTTGACAAGGGTCCCCCTATGCTATAGTCACCAAAAACTGAATCGGGATTTTTAAAATTTTTTTCACCAGTATGTCCAAATTTTCTAAAATACATGTACAAATCTACTACTCTGTAGCGATTTATACCCATTATGATGTTAGAAATCGATTGGGCACAAAAAAATTAAGATTTCAAAATTTTCACTTTTTTGACATGTTGACAAGGGTCCCCCTATGCTATAGTCACCAAAAACTGAATATGGAATTTTAAAATTTTTTCACCAGTATGTCCAATTTTTCTAAAATACATGTGCAAATCTACTACTCTATAGCAATTTATACTCATTATGATGTTAGAATCGATTGGGCACAAAAAATTAAGATTTCAAAATTTTCACTTTTTTGACATGTTGACAAGGGTCCCCCTATGCTATAGTCACCAAAACCTGAATATGGAATTTTAAAATTTTTTTCACCAGTATGTCCAATTTTTCTAAAATACATGTGCAAATCTACTACTCTATAGCAATTTATACTCATTATGATGTTAGAAATCGATTGGGCACAAAAAATTAAGATTTCAAAATTTTCACTTTTTTGACATGTTGACAAGGGTCCCCCTATGCTATAGTCACCAAAAACTGAATATGGAATTTTAAAATTTTTTTCACCAGTATGTCCAAATTTTTCCAAAATACATGTGCAAATCTACTACTCTACAGCGATTTATACCCATTATGATGTTAGAAATCGATTGGGCACAAAAAATTAAGATTTCAAAATTTTCACTTTTTTGACATGTTGACAAGGGTCCCCCTATGCTATAGTCACCAAAAACTGAATATGGAATTTTAAAATTTTTTTCACCGGTATGTCCAAATTTTCTAAAATACATGTGCAAATCTACTACTCTATAGCAATTTATACCCATTATGATGTTAGAAATCGATTGGGCACAAAAAATTAAGATTTCAAAATTTTCACTTTTTTGACTTGTTGACAAGGGTCCCCCTATGCTATAGTCACCAAAAACTCAATATGGAATTTTAAAATTTTTTTCACCGGTATGTCCAAATTTTCTAAAATACATGTACAAATCTACTACTCTGTAGCGATTTATACCCATTATGATGTTAGAAATCGATTGGGCACAAAAAATTAAGATTTCAAAATTTTCACTTTTTTGACATGTTGACAAGGGTCCCCCCTATGCTATAGTCACCAAAACCTGAATCTGGAATTTTAAAATTTTTTTCACCAGTATGTCCAAATTTTCTAAGATACATGTGCAAATCTACTACTCTATAGCAATTTATACCCATTATGATGTTAGAAATCGATTGGGCACAAAAATTAAGATTTCAAAATTTTCACTTTTTTGACATGTTGACAAGGGTCCCCCTATGCTATAGTCACCAAAAACTGAATATGGAATTTTAAAATTTTTTTCACCAGTATGTTTCCAATTTTTCCAAAATACATGTGCAAATCTACTACTCTACAGCGATTTATACCAAGGGTCCCCCTATGCTATAGTCACCAAAAACTCAATATGGAATTTTAAAATTTTTTTCACCGGTATGTCCAAATTTTCTAAAATACATGTACAAATCTACTACTCTGTAGCGATTTATACCCATTATGATGTTAGAAATCGATTGGGCACAAAAAATTAAGATTTCAAAATTTTCACTTTTTTGACATGTTGACAAGGGTCCCCCCTATGCTATAGTCACCAAAACCTGAATCTGGAATTTTAAAATTTTTTTCACCAGTATGTCCAAATTTTCTAAGATACATGTGCAAATCTACTACTCTATAGCAATTTATACCCATTATGATGTTAGAAATCGATTGGGCACAAAAAATTAAGATTTCAAAATTTTCACTTTTTGACATGTTGACAAGGGTCCCCCTATGCTATAGTCACCAAGACCTGAATCTGGAATTTTAAAATTTTTTTCACCAGTATGTCCAATTTTTCTAAAATACATGTGCAAATCTACTACTCTATAGCGATTTATACCCATTATGATGTTAGAAATCGATTGGGCCCAAAAATTAAGATTTCAAAATTTTCACTTTTTTGACATGTTGACAAGGGTCCCCCCTATGCTATAGTCACCAAAACCTGAATATGGAATTTTAAAATTTTTTTCACCAGTATGTCCAAATTTTTCCAAAATACATGTGCAAATCTACTACTCTACAGCGATTTATACCCATTATGATGTTAGAAATCGATTGGGCCCAAAAAATTAAGATTTCAAAATTTTCACTTTTTTGACATGTTGACAAGGGTCCCCCTATGCTATAGTCACCAAAAACTGAATATGGAATTTTAAAATTTTTTTCACCAGTATGTCCAAATTTTCCAAAATACATGTGCAAATCTACTACTCTACAGCGATTTATACCCATTATGATGTTAGAAATCGATTGGGCACAAAAAATTAAGATTTCAAAATTTTCACTTTTTTGACATGTTGACAAGGGTCCCCCTATGCTATAGTCACCAAAAACTGAATATGGAATTTTAAAATTTTTTTCACCAGTATGTCCAAATTTTCCAAAATACATGTGCAAATCTACTACTCTATAGCAATTTATACCCATTATGATGTTAGAAATCGATTGGGCACAAAAAATTAAGATTTCAAAATTTTCACTTTTTTGACTTGTTGACAAGGGTCCCCCTATGCTATAGTCACCAAAAACTCAATATGGAATTTTAAAATTTTTTTCACCGGTATGTCCAAATTTTCTAAAATACATGTACAAATCTACTACTCTGTAGCGATTTATACCCATTATGATGTTAGAAATCGATTGGGCACAAAAAATTAAGATTTCAAAATTTTCACTTTTTTGACATGTTGACAAGGGTCCCCCTATGCTATAGTCACCAAAACCTGAATCTGGAATTTTAAAATTTTTTTCACCAGTATGTCCAAATTTTTCCAAAATACATGTGCAAATCTACTACTCTACAGCGATTTATACCCATTATGATGTTAGAAATCGATTGGGCACAAAAAATTAAGATTTCAAAATTTTCACTTTTTTGACATGTTGACAAGGGTCCCCCTATGCTATAGTCACCAAAAACTGAATATGGAATTTTAAAATTTTTTTCACCGGTATGTCCAAATTTTCTAAAATACATGTGCAAATCTACTACTCTATAGCAATTTATACCCATTATGATGTTAGAAATCGATTGGGCACAAAAAATTAAGATTTCAAAATTTTCACTTTTTTGACATGTTGACAAGGGTCCCCCTATGCTATAGTCACCAAAAACTGAATATGGAATTTTAAAATTTTTTTCACCAGTATGTCCAAATTTTTCCAAAATACATGTGCAAATCTACTACTCTACAGCGATTTATACCCATTATGATGTTAGAAATCGATTGGGCACAAAAAAATTAAGATTTCAAAATTTTCACTTTTTGACATGTTGACAAGGGTGCCCCCTATGCTATAGTCACCAAAAACTGAATATGGAATTTTAAAATTTTTTTCACCGGTATGTCCAAATTTTCTAAAATACATGTGCAAATCTACTACTCTATAGCAATTTATACCCATTATGATGTTAGAAATCGATTGGGCACAAAAATTAAGATTTCAAAATTTTCACTTTTTTGACATGTTGACAAGGGTCCCCCTATGCTATAGTCACCAAAAACTCAATATGGAATTTTAAAATTTTTTCACCGGTATGTCCAAATTTTCTAAAATACATGTGCAAATCTACTACTCTATAGCAATTTATACCCATTATGATGTTAGAAATCGATTGGGCACAAAAAATTAAGATTTCAAAATTTTCACTTCTTTGACATGTTGACAAGGGTCCCCCTATGCTATAGTCACCAAAAACTGAATCGGGATTTTTAAAATTTTTTTCACCAGTATGTCCAAATTTTCTAAAATACATGTACAAATCTACTACTCTATAGCAATTTATACCCATTATGATGTTAGAAATCGATTGGGCACAAAAAATTAAGATTTCAAAATTTTCACTTTTTTGACATGTTGACAAGGGTCCCCCTATGCTATAGTCACCAAAACCTGAATCTGGAATTTTAAAATTTTTTTCACCAGTATGTCCAATTTTTCTAAAATACATGTGCAAATCTACTACTCTATAGCGATTTATACCCATTATGATGTTAGAAATCGATTGGGCCCAAAAAAATTAAGATTTCAAAATTTTCACTTTTTTGACATGTTGACAAGGGTCCCCCCTATGCTATAGTCACCAAAACCTGAATCTGGAATTTTAAAATTTTTTTCACCAGTATGTCCAAATTTTCTAAGATACATGTGCAAATCTACTACTCTATAGCAATTTATACCCATTATGATGTTAGAAATCGATTGGGCACAAAAAATTAAGATTTCAAAATTTTCACTTCTTTGACATGTTGACAAGGGTCCCCCCTATGCTATAGTCACCAAAAACTCAATATGGAATTTTAAAATTTTTTTCACCGGTATGTCCAAATTTTCTAAAATACATGTGCAAATCTACTACTCTATAGCAATTTATACCCATTATGATGTTAGAAATCGATTGGGCACAAAAAATTAAGATTTCAAAATTTTCACTTCTTTGACATGTTGACAAGGGTCCCCCCTATGCTATAGTCACCAAAAACTGAATCGGGATTTTTAAAATTTTTTTTCACCAGTATGTCCAAATTTTCTAAAATACATGTACAAATCTACTACTCTATAGCAATTTATACCCATTATGATGTTAGAAATCGATTGGGCACAAAAAATTAAGATTTCAAAATTTTCACTTTTTTGACATGTTGACAAGGGTCCCCCCTATGCTATAGTCACCAAAACCTGAATCTGGAATTTTAAAATTTTTTCACCAGTATGTCCAAATTTTCTAAAATACATGTGCAAATCTACTACTCTATAGCAATTTATACCCATTATGATGTTAGAAATCGATTGGGCACAAAAAATTAAGATTTCAAAATTTTCACTTCTTTGACATGTTGACAAGGGTCCCCCCTATGCTATAGTCACCAAAAACTGAATCGGGATTTTTAAAATTTTTTTCACCAGTATGTCCAAATTTTCTAAAATACATGTACAAATCTACTACTCTATAGCAATTTATACCCATTATGATGTTAGAAATCGATTGGGCACAAAAATTAAGATTTCAAAATTTTCACTTTTTTGACATGTTGACAAGGGTCCCCCTATGCTATAGTCACCAAAAACTGAATATGGAATTTTAAAATTTTTTTCACCAGTATGTCCAAATTTTCTAAGATACATGTGCAAATCTACTACTCTATAGCAATTTATACCCATTATGATGTTAGAAATCGATTGGGCACAAAAAATTAAGATTTCAAAATTTTCACTTTTTGATATGTTGACAAGGGTCCCCCTATGCTATAGTCACCAAAAACTCAATATGGAATTTTAAAATTTTTTTCACCGGTATGTCCAAATTTTCTAAGATACATGTGCAAATCTACTACTCTATAGCAATTTATACCCATTATGATGTTAGAAATCGATTGGGCACAAAAAATTAAGATTTCAAAATTTTCACTTTTTTGACATGTTGACAAGGGTCCCCCTATGCTATAGTCACCAAAACCTGAATCTGGAATTTTAAAATTTTTTTCACCAGTATGTCCAATTTTTCTAAAATACATGTGCAAATCTACTACTCTATAGCAATTTATACCCATTATGATGTTGAATCGGGATTTTTAAAATTTTTTTCACCAGTATGTCCAAATTTTCTAAAATACATGTACAAATCTACTACTCTGTAGCGATTTATACCCATTATGATGTTAGAAATCGATTGGGCACAAAAAAATTAAGATTTCAAAATTTTCACTTTTTTGACATGTTGACAAGGGTCCCCCTATGCTATAGTCACCAAAAACTGAATATGGAATTTTAAAATTTTTTCACCAGTATGTCCAAATTTTTCCAAAATACATGTGCAAATCTACTACTCTACAGCGATTTATACCCATTATGATGTTAGAAATCGATTGGGCACAAAAAATTAAGATTTCAAAATTTTCACTTTTTTGACTTGTTGACAAGGGTCCCCCTATGCTATAGTCACCAAAAACTCAATATGGAATTTTAAAATTTTTTTCACCGGTATGTCCAAATTTTCTAAAATACATGTGCAAATCTACTACTCTATAGCAATTTATACCCATTATGATGTTAGAAATCGATTGGGCACAAAAAATTAAGATTTCAAAATTTTCACTTCTTTGACATGTTGACAAGGGTCCCCCTATGCTATAGTCACCAAAAACTCAATATGGAATTTTAAAATTTTTTTCACCGGTATGTCCAAATTTTCCAAAATACATGTGCAAATCTACTACTCTATAGCAATTTATACCCATTATGATGTTAGAAATCGATTGGGCACAAAAATTAAGATTTCAAAATTTTCACTTCTTTGACATGTTGACAAGGGTCCCCCTATGCTATAGTCACCAAAAACTGAATCGGGATTTTTAAAATTTTTTTCACCAGTATGTCCAAATTTTCTAAAATACATGTACAAATCTACTACTCTATAGCAATTTATACCCATTATGATGTTAGAAATCGATTGGGCACAAAAAATTAAGATTTCAAAATTTTCACTTTTTTATCATGTTGACAAGGGTCCCCCCTATGCTATAGTCACCAAAAACTGAATATGGAATTTTAAAATTTTTTTCACCAGTATGTCCAAATTTTTCCAAAATACATGTGCAAATCTACTACTCTACAGCGATTTATACCCATTTTGATGTTAGAAATCGATTGGGCACAAAAAATTAAGATTTCAAAATTTTCACTTTTTTGACATGTTGACAAGGGTCCCCCCTATGCTATAGTCACCAAAAACTGAATATGGAATTTTAAAATTTTTTTCACCGGTATGTCCAAATTTTCTAAAATACATGTGCAAATCTACTACTCTATAGCAATTTATACCCATTATGATGTTAGAAATCGATTGGGCACAAAAAATTAAGATTTCAAAATTTTCACTTTTTTGACTTGTTGACAAGGGTCCCCCTATGCTATAGTCACCAAAAACTCAATATGGAATTTTAAAATTTTTTCACCAGTATGTCCAAATTTTCTAAAATACATGTACAAATCTACTACTCTGTAGCGATTTATACCCATTATGATGTTAGAAATCGATTGGGCACAAAAAAATTAAGATTTCAAAATTTTCACTTTTTGACATGTTGACAAGGGTCCCCCCTATGCTATAGTCACCAAAAACTGAATCGGGATTTTTAAAATTTTTTTCACCAGTATGTCCAAATTTTCTAAAATACATGTACAAATCTACTACTCTGTAGCGATTTATACCCATTATGATGTTAGAAATCGATTGGGCACAAAAAAATTAAGATTTCAAAATTTTCACTTTTTTGACATGTTGACAAGGGTCCCCCCTATGCTATAGTCACCAAAAACTGAATATGGAATTTTAAAATTTTTTCACCAGTATGTCCAAATTTTTCCAAAATACATGTGCAAATCTACTACTCTACAGCGATTTATACCCATTATGATGTTAGAAATCGATTGGGCACAAAAAATTAAGATTTCAAAATTTTCACTTTTTTGACATGTTGACAAGGGTCCCCCTATGCTATAGTCACCAAAAACTGAATATGGAATTTTAAAATTTTTTTTCACCAGTATGTCCAAATTTTTCCAAAATACATGTGCAAATCTACTACTCTACAGCGATTTATACCCATTATGATGTTAGAAATCGATTGGGCACAAAAAATTAAGATTTCAAAATTTTCACTTTTTTGACATGTTGACAAGGGTCCCCCCTATGCTATAGTCACCAAAAACTGAATATGGAATTTTAAAATTTTTTTCACCGGTATGTCCAAATTTTCTAAAATACATGTGCAAATCTACTACTCTATAGCAATTTATACCCATTATGATGTTAGAAATCGATTGGGCACAAAAAATTAAGATTTCAAAATTTTCACTTTTTTGACTTGTTGACAAGGGTCCCCCTATGCTATAGTCACCAAAAACTCAATATGGAATTTTAAAATTTTTTTCACCGGTATGTCCAAATTTTCTAAAATACATGTGCAAATCTACTACTCTATAGCAATTTATACCCCTTATGATGTTAGAAATCGATTGGGCACAAAAAATTAAGATTTCAAAATTTTCACTTTTTTGACATGTTGACAAGGGTCCCCCTATGCTATAGTCACCAAAAACTGAATCGGGATTTTTAAAATTTTTTTCACCAGTATGTCCAAATTTTCTAAAATACATGTACAAATCTACTACTCTGTAGCGATTTATACCCATTATGATGTTAGAAATCGATTGGGCACAAAAAAATTAAGATTTCAAAATTTTCACTTTTTTGACATGTTGACAAGGGTCCCCCCTATGCTATAGTCACCAAAAACTGAATATGGAATTTTAAAATTTTTTTCACCAGTATGTCCAAATTTTTCCAAAATACATGTGCAAATCTACTACTCTACAGCGATTTATACCCATTATGATGTTAGAAATCGATTGGGCACAAAAATTAAGATTTCAAAATTTTCACTTTTTTGACATGTTGACAAGGGTCCCCCCTATGCTATAGTCACCAAAAACTGAATATGGAATTTTAAAATTTTTTTCACCGGTATGTCCAAATTTTCTAAAATACATGTGCAAATCTACTACTCTATAGCAATTTATACCCATTATGATGTTAGAAATCGATTGGGCACTAAGATTTCAAATTTTTTTTGACTTGTTGACAAGGGTCCCCCTATGCTATAGTCACCAAAAACTCAATATGGAATTTTAAAATTTTTTCACCGGTATGTCCAAATTTTCTAAAATACATGTGCAAATCTACTACTCTATAGCAATTTATACCCATTATGATGTTAGAAATCGATTGGGCACAAAAAAGTAAGATTTCAAAATTTTCACTTTTTGACATGTTGACAAGGGTCCCCCTATGCTATAGTCACCAAAAAACTGAATCGGGATTTTTAAAATTTTGTTCACCAGTATGTCCAAATTTTCTAAAATACATGTACAAATCTACTACTCTGTAGCGATTTATACCCATTATGATGTTAGAAATCGATTGGGCACAAAAAATTAAGATTTCAAAATTTTCACTTTTTTGACATGTTGACAAGGGTCCCCCTATGCTATAGTCACCAAAAACTGAATAGGGATTTTTAAAATTTTTTTCACCAGTATGTCCAAATTTTCTAAAATACATGTGCAAATCTACTACTCTATAGCAATTTATACCCATTATGATGTTAGAAATCGATTGGGCACAAAAAATTAAGATTTCAAAATTTTCACTTTTTGACTTGTTGACAAGGGTCCCCCTATGCTATAGTCACCAAAAACTCAATATGGAATTTTAAAATTTTTTTCACCGGTATGTCCAAATTTTCTAAAATACATGTGCAAATCTACTACTCTATAGCAATTTATACCCATTATGATGTTAGAAATCGATTGGGCACAAAAAATTAAGATTTCAAAATTTTCACTTTTTTGACTTGTTGACAAGGGTCCCCCTATGCTATAGTCACCAAAAACTCAATATGGAATTTTAAAATTTTTTTCACCGGTATGTCCAAATTTTCTAAAATACATGTACAAATCTACTACTCTGTAGCGATTTATACCCATTATGATGTTAGAAATCGATTGGGCACAAAAAATTAAGATTTCAAAATTTTCACTTTTTGACATGTTGACAAGGGTCCCCCCTATGCTATAGTCACCAAGACCTGAATCTGGAATTTTAAAATTTTTTTCACCAGTATGTCCAATTTTTCTAAAATACATGTGCAAATCTACTACTCTATAGCGATTTATACCCATTATGATGTTAGAAATCGATTGGGCCCAAAAATTAAGATTTCAAAATTTTCACTTTTTTGACATGTTGACAAGGGTCCCCCTATGCTATAGTCACCAAAAACTGAATATGGAATTTTAAAATTTTTTTCACCAGTATGTCCAAATTTTTCCAAAATACATGTGCAAATCTACTACTCTACAGCGATTTATACCCATTATGATGTTAGAAATCGATTGGGCACAAAAAATTAAGATTTCAAAATTTTCACTTTTTTGACATGTTGACAAGGGTCCCCCTATGCTATAGTCACCAAAAACTGAATATGGAATTTTAAAATTTTTTTCACCAGTATGTCCAAATTTTTCCAAAATACATGTGCAAATCTACTACTCTACAGCGATTTATACCCATTATAATGTTAGAAATCGATTGGGCACAAAAAATTAAGATTTCAAAATTTTCACTTTTTTGACATGTTGACAAGGGTCCCCCTATGCTATAGTCACCAAAAACTGAATATGGAATTTTAAAATTTTTTTCACCAGTATGTCCAAATTTTTCCAAAATACATGTGCAAATCTACTACTCTATAGCAATTTATACCCATTATGATGTTAGAAATCGATTGGGCACAAAAAATTAAGATTTCAAAATTTTCACTTTTTTGACTTGTTGACAAGGGTCCCCCTATGCTATAGTCACCAAAAACTCAATATGGAATTTTAAAATTTTTTTCACCGGTATGTCCAAATTTTCTAAAATACATGTACAAATCTACTACTCTGTAGCGATTTATACCCATTATGATGTTAGAAATCGATTGGGCACAAAAAAATTAAGATTTCAAAATTTTCACTTTTTTGACATGTTGACAAGGGTCCCCCCTATGCTATAGTCACCAAAACCTGAATCTGGAATTTTAAAATTTTTTTCACCAGTATGTCCAATTTTTCTAAAATACATGTGCAAATCTACTACTCTACAGCGATTTATACCCATTATGATGTTAGAAATCGATTGGGCCCAAAAATTAAGATTTCAAAATTTTCACTTTTTTGACATGTTGACAAGGGTCCCCCCTATGCTATAGTCACCAAAAACTGAATATGGAATTTTAAAATTTTTTTCACCAGTATGTCCAAATTTTTCCAAAATACATGTGCAAATCTACTACTCTACAGCGATTTATACCCATTATGATGTTAGAAATCGATTGGGCACAAAAAAATTAAGATTTCAAAATTTTCACTTTTTTGACATGTTGACAAGGGTCCCCCTATGCTATAGTCACCAAAAACTGAATATGGAATTTTAAAATTTTTTTCACCGGTATGTCCAAATTTTCTAAAATACATGTGCAAATCTACTACTCTATAGCAATTTATACCCATTATGATGTTAGAAATCGATTGGGCACAAAAAATTAAGATTTCAAAATTTTCACTTCTTTGACATGTTGACAAGGGTCCCCCTATGCTATAGTCACCAAAAACTCAATATGGAATTTTAAAATTTTTTTCACCGGTATGTCCAAATTTTCTAAAATACATGTGCAAATCTACTACTCTATAGCAATTTATACCCATTATGATGTTAGAAATCGATTGGGCACAAAAAATTAAGATTTCAAAATTTTCACTTCTTTGACATGTTGACAAGGGTCCCCCTATGCTATAGTCACCAAAAACTGAATCGGGATTTTTAAAATTTTTTTCACCAGTATGTCCAAATTTTCTAAAATACATGTACAAATCTACTACTCTATAGCAATTTATACCCATTATGATGTTAGAAATCGATTGGGCACAAAAAATTAAGATTTCAAAATTTTCACTTTTTTGACATGTTGACAAGGGTCCCCCTATGCTATAGTCACCAAAACCTGAATCTGGAATTTTAAAATTTTTTTCACCAGTATGTCCAATTTTTCTAAAATACATGTGCAAATCTACTACTCTATAGCGATTTATACCCATTATGATGTTAGAAATCGATTGGGCCCAAAAAATTAAGATTTCAAAATTTTCACTTTTTTGACATGTTGACAAGGGTCCCCCTATGCTATAGTCACCAAAACCTGAATCTGGAATTTTAAAATTTTTTTCACCAGTATGTCCAAATTTTCTAAGATACATGTGCAAATCTACTACTCTATAGCAATTTATACCCATTATGATGTTAGAAATCGATTGGGCACAAAAAATTAAGATTTCAAAATTTTCACTTTTTTGACATGTTGACAAGGGTCCCCCCTATGCTATAGTCACCAAAAACTCAATATGGAATTTTAAAATTTTTTTCACCGGTATGTCCAAATTTTCTAAAATACATGTGCAAATCTACTACTCTATAGCAATTTATACCCATTATGATGTTAGAAATCGATTGGGCACAAAAAATTAAGATTTCAAAATTTTCACTTCTTTGACATGTTGACAAGGGTCCCCCCTATGCTATAGTCACCAAAAACTGAATCGGGATTTTTAAAATTTTTTTCACCAGTATGTCCAAATTTTCTAAAATACATGTACAAATCTACTACTCTATAGCAATTTATACCCATTATGATGTTAGAAATCGATTGGGCACAAAAAATTAAGATTTCAAAATTTTCACTTTTTTGACATGTTGACAAGGGTCCCCCCTATGCTATAGTCACCAAAACCTGAATCTGGAATTTTAAAATTTTTTTCACCAGTATGTCCAAATTTTCTAAAATACATGTGCAAATCTACTACTCTATAGCAATTTATACCCATTATGATGTTAGAAATCGATTGGGCACAAAAAATTAAGATTTCAAAATTTTCACTTCTTTGACATGTTGACAAGGGTCCCCCTATGCTATAGTCACCAAAAAACTGAATCGGGATTTTTAAAATTTTTTTCACCAGTATGTCCAAATTTTCTAAAATACATGTACAAATCTACTACTCTATAGCAATTTATACCCATTATGATGTTAGAAATCGATTGGGCACAAAAATTAAGATTTCAAAATTTTCCCTTTTTGACATGTTGACAAGGGTCCCCCTATGCTATAGTCACCAAAAACTGAATATGGAATTTTAAAATTTTTTTCACCAGTATGTCCAAATTTTCTAAGATACATGTGCAAATCTACTACTCTATAGCAATTTATACCCATTATGATGTTAGAAATCGATTGGGCACAAAAAATTAAGATTTCAAAATTTTCACTTTTTTGATATGTTGACAAGGGTCCCCCTATGCTATAGTCACCAAAAACTCAATATGGAATTTTAAAATTTTTTTCACCGGTATGTCCAAATTTTCTAAGATACATGTGCAAATCTACTACTCTATAGCAATTTATACCCATTATGATGTTAGAAATCGATTGGGCACAAAAAATTAAGATTTCAAAATTTTCACTTTTTTGACATGTTGACAAGGGTCCCCCTATGCTATAGTCACCAAAACCTGAATCTGGAATTTTAAAATTTTTTTCACCAGTATGTCCAATTTTTCTAAAATACATGTGCAAATCTACTACTCTATAGCAATTTATACCCATTATGATGTTGAATCGGGATTTTTAAAATTTTTTTTCACCAGTATGTCCAAATTTTCTAAAATACATGTACAAATCTACTACTCTGTAGCGATTTATACCCATTATGATGTTAGAAATCGATTGGGCACAAAAAAATTAAGATTTCAAAATTTTCACTTTTTTGACATGTTGACAAGGGTCCCCCTATGCTATAGTCACCAAAAACTGAATATGGAATTTTAAAATTTTTTTCACCAGTATGTCCAAATTTTTCCAAAATACATGTGCAAATCTACTACTCTACAGCGATTTATACCCATTATGATGTTAGAAATCGATTGGGCACAAAAATTAAGATTTCAAAATTTTCACTTTTTTGACTTGTTGACAAGGGTCCCCCTATGCTATAGTCACCAAAAACTCAATATGGAATTTTAAAATTTTTTTCACCGGTATGTCCAAATTTTCTAAAATACATGTGCAAATCTACTACTCTATAGCAATTTATACCCATTATGATGTTAGAAATCGATTGGGCACAAAAAATTAAGATTTCAAAATTTTCACTTCTTTGACATGTTGACAAGGGTCCCCCCTATGCTATAGTCACCAAAAACTCAATATGGAATTTTAAAATTTTTTTCACCGGTATGTCCAAATTTTCCAAAATACATGTGCAAATCTACTACTCTATAGCAATTTATACCCATTATGATGTTAGAAATCGATTGGGCACAAAAAATTAAGATTTCAAAATTTTCACTTCTTTGACATGTTGACAAGGGTCCCCCTATGCTATAGTCACCAAAAAACTGAATCGGGATTTTTAAAATTTTTTTCACCAGTATGTCCAAATTTTCTAAAATACATGTACAAATCTACTACTCTATAGCAATTTATACCCATTATGATGTTAGAAATCGATTGGGCACAAAAAAATTAAGATTTCAAAATTTTCACTTTTTTATCATGTTGACAAGGGTCCCCCTATGCTATAGTCACCAAAAACTGAATATGGAATTTTAAAATTTTTTTCACCAGTATGTCCAAATTTTCCAAAATACATGTGCAAATCTACTACTCTACAGCGATTTATACCCATTTTGATGTTAGAAATCGATTGGGCACAAAAAATTAAGATTTCAAAATTTTCACTTTTTTGACATGTTGACAAGGGTCCCCCTATGCTATAGTCACCAAAAACTGAATATGGAATTTTAAAATTTTTTTCACCGGTATGTCCAAATTTTCTAAAATACATGTGCAAATCTACTACTCTATAGCAATTTATACCCATTATGATGTTAGAAATCGATTGGGCACAAAAAATTAAGATTTCAAAATTTTCACTTTTTTGACTTGTTGACAAGGGTCCCCCTATGCTATAGTCACCAAAAACTCAATATGGAATTTTAAAATTTTTTTCACCAGTATGTCCAAATTTTCTAAAATACATGTACAAATCTACTACTCTGTAGCGATTTATACCCATTATGATGTTAGAAATCGATTGGGCACAAAAAATTAAGATTTCAAAATTTTCACTTTTTTGACATGTTGACAAGGGTCCCCCTATGCTATAGTCACCAAAAACTGAATCGGGATTTTTAAAATTTTTTTCACCAGTATGTCCAAATTTTCTAAAATACATGTACAAATCTACTACTCTGTAGCGATTTATACCCATTATGATGTTAGAAATCGATTGGGCACAAAAAATTAAGATTTCAAAATTTTCACTTTTTTGACATGTTGACAAGGGTCCCCCTATGCTATAGTCACCAAAAACTGAATATGGAATTTTAAAATTTTTTTCACCAGTATGTCCAAATTTTTCCAAAATACATGTGCAAATCTACTACTCTACAGCGATTTATACCCATTATGATGTTAGAAATCGATTGGGCACAAAAAATTAAGATTTCAAAATTTTCACTTTTTTGACATGTTGACAAGGGTCCCCCTATGCTATAGTCACCAAAAACTGAATATGGAATTTTAAAATTTTTTCACCAGTATGTCCAAATTTTTCCAAAATACATGTGCAAATCTACTACTCTACAGCGATTTATACCCATTATGATGTTAGAAATCGATTGGGCACAAAAAATTAAGATTTCAAAATTTTCACTTTTTTGACATGTTGACAAGGGTCCCCCTATGCTATAGTCACCAAAAACTGAATATGGAATTTTAAAATTTTTTCACCGGTATGTCCAAATTTTCTAAAATACATGTGCAAATCTACTACTCTATAGCAATTTATACCCATTATGATGTTAGAAATCGATTGGGCACAAAAAATTAAGATTTCAAAATTTTCACTTTTTGACTTGTTGACAAGGGTCCCCCTATGCTATAGTCACCAAAAACTCAATATGGAATTTTAAAATTTTTTTCACCGGTATGTCCAAATTTTCTAAAATACATGTGCAAATCTACTACTCTATAGCAATTTATACCCCTTATGATGTTAGAAATCGATTGGGCACAAAAAATTAAGATTTCAAAATTTTCACTTTTTTGACATGTTGACAAGGGTCCCCCTATGCTATAGTCACCAAAAAACTGAATCGGGATTTTTAAAATTTTTTTCACCAGTATGTCCAAATTTTCTAAAATACATGTACAAATCTACTACTCTGTAGCGATTTATACCCATTATGATGTTAGAAATCGATTGGGCACAAAAAAATTAAGATTTCAAAATTTTCACTTTTTTGACATGTTGACAAGGGTCCCCCCTATGCTATAGTCACCAAAAACTGAATATGGAATTTTAAAATTTTTTTCACCAGTATGTCCAAATTTTTCCAAAATACATGTGCAAATCTACTACTCTACAGCGATTTATACCCATTATGATGTTAGAAATCGATTGGGCACAAAAAATAAGATTTCAAAATTTTCACTTTTTTGACATGTTGACAAGGGTCCCCCTATGCTATAGTCACCAAAAACTGAATATGGAATTTTAAAATTTTTTTCACCGGTATGTCCAAATTTTCTAAAATACATGTGCAAATCTACTACTCTATAGCAATTTATACCCATTATGATGTTAGAAATCGATTGGGCACTTTTTTCACTTTTTTGACTTGTTGACAAGGGTCCCCCTATGCTATAGTCACCAAAAACTCAATATGGAATTTTAAAATTTTTTTCACCGGTATGTCCAAATTTTCTAAAATACATGTGCAAATCTACTACTCTATAGCAATTTATACCCATTATGATGTTAGAAATCGATTGGGCACAAAAATTAAGATTTCAAAATTTTCACTTTTTTGACATGTTGACAAGGGTCCCCCTATGCTATAGTCACCAAAAACTGAATCGGGATTTTTAAAATTTTGTTCACCAGTATGTCCAAATTTTCTAAAATACATGTACAAATCTACTACTCTGTAGCGATTTATACCCATTATGATGTTAGAAATCGATTGGGCACAAAAAAATTAAGATTTCAAAATTTTCACTTTTTTGACATGTTGACAAGGGTCCCCCCTATGCTATAGTCACCAAAAACTGAATCGGGATTTTTAAAATTTTTTTCACCAGTATGTCCAAATTTTCTAAAATACATGTGCAAATCTACTACTCTATAGCAATTTATACCCATTATGATGTTAGAAATCGATTGGGCACAAAAAATTAAGATTTCAAAATTTTCACTTTTTTGACTTGTTGACAAGGGTCCCCCTATGCTATAGTCACCAAAAACTCAATATGGAATTTTAAAATTTTTTTCACCGGTATGTCCAAATTTTCTAAAATACATGTGCAAATCTACTACTCTATAGCAATTTATACCCATTATGATGTTAGAAATCGATTGGGCACAAAAAATTAAGATTTCAAAATTTTCACTTTTTTGACATGTTGACAAGGGTCCCCCCTATGCTATAGTCACCAAAAACTGAATCGGGATTTTTAAAATTTTTTTCACCAGTATGTCCAATTTTTCTAAAATACATGTGCAAATCTACTACTCTATAGCAATTTATACTCATTATGATGTTAGAAATCGATTGGGCACAAAAAATTAAGATTTCAAAATTTTCACTTTTTTGACATGTTGACAAGGGTCCCCCCTATGCTATAGTCACCAAAAACTGAATATGGAATTTTAAAATTTTTTTCACCAGTATGTCCAAATTTTTCCAAAATACATGTGCAAATCTACTACTCTACAGCGATTTATACCCATTATGATGTTAGAAATCGATTGGGCACAAAAAATTAAGATTTCAAAATTTTCACTTTTTTGACATGTTGACAAGGGTCCCCCCTATGCTATAGTCACCAAAAACTGAATATGGAATTTTAAAATTTTTTTCACCGGTATGTCCAAATTTTCTAAAATACATGTGCAAATCTACTACTCTATAGCAATTTATACCCATTATGATGTTAGAAATCGATTGGGCACAAAAATTAAGATTTCAAAATTTTCACTTTTTTGACATGTTGACAAGGGTCCCCCTATGCTATAGTCACCAAAAACTGAATCGGGATTTTTAAAATTTTTTTCACCAGTATGTCCAAATTTTCTAAAATACATGTACAAATCTACTACTCTGTAGCGATTTATTCCCATTATGATGTTAGAAATCGATTGGGCACAAAAAATTAAGATTTCAAAATTTTCACTTTTTGACATGTTGACAAGGGTCCCCCTATGCTATAGTCACCAAAAACTGAATATGGAATTTTAAAATTTTTTTTTACCAGTATGTCCAAATTTTTCCAAAATACATGTGCAAATCTACTACTCTACAGCGATTTATACCCATTATGATGTTAGAAATCGATTGGGCCCAAAAATTAAGATTTCAAAATTTTCACTTTTTTGACATGTTGACAAGGGTCCCCCTATGCTATAGTCACCAAAAACTGAATATGGAATTTTAAAATTTTTTTCACCAGTATGTCCAAATTTTTCCAAAATACATGTGCAAATCTACTACTCTACAGCGATTTATACCCATTATGATGTTAGAAATCGATTGGGCACAAAAATTAAGATTTCAAAATTTTCACTTTTTTGACATGTTGACAAGGGTCCCCCTATGCTATAGTCACCAAAAACTGAATATGGAATTTTAAAATTTTTTTCACCGGTATGTCCAAATTTTCTAAAATACATGTGCAAATCTACTACTCTATAGCAATTTATACCCATTATGATGTTAGAAATCGATTGGGCACAAAAAATTAAGATTTCAAAATTTTCACTTCTTTGACATGTTGACAAGGGTCCCCCTATGCTATAGTCACCAAAAACTCAATATGGAATTTTAAAATTTTTTTCACCGGTATGTCCAAATTTTCTAAAATACATGTGCAAATCTACTACTCTATAGCAATTTATACCCATTATGATGTTAGAAATCGATTGGGCACAAAAAATTAAGATTTCAAAATTTTCACTTCTTTGACATGTTGACAAGGGTCCCCCTATGCTATAGTCACCAAAAACTGAATCGGGATTTTTAAAATTTTTTTCACCAGTATGTCCAAATTTTCTAAAATACATGTACAAATCTACTACTCTATAGCAATTTATACCCATTATGATGTTAGAAATCGATTGGGCACAAAAAATTAAGATTTCAAAATTTTCACTTTTTTGACATGTTGACAAGGGTCCCCCTATGCTATAGTCACCAAAAACTGAATATGGAATTTTAAAATTTTTTCACCAGTATGTCCAAATTTTCTAAGATACATGTGCAAATCTACTACTCTATAGCAATTTATACCCATTATGATGTTAGAAATCGATTGGGCACAAAAAATTAAGATTTCAAAATTTTCACTTTTTTGACATGTTGACAAGGGTCCCCCTATGCTATAGTCACCAAAACCTGAATCTGGAATTTTAAAATTTTTTCACCAGTATGTCCAAATTTTCTAAAATACATGTGCAAATCTACTACTCTATAGCAATTTATACCCATTATGATGTTAGAAATCGATTGGGCACAAAAAATTAAGATTTCAAAATTTTCACTTTTTTGACTTGTTGACAAGGGTCCCCCTATGCTATAGTCACCAAAAACTCAATATGGAATTTTAAAATTTTTTTCACCGGTATGTCCAAATTTTCTAAAATACATGTGCAAATCTACTACTCTATAGCAATTTATACCCATTATGATGTTAGAAATCGATTGGGCACAAAAAATTAAGATTTCAAAATTTTCACTTTTTTGACATGTTGACAAGGGTCCCCCTATGCTATAGTCACCAAAAACTGAATCGGGATTTTTAAAATTTTTTTCACCAGTATGTCCAAATTTTTCCAAAATACATGTGCAAATCTACTACTCTACAGCGATTTATACCCATTATGATGTTAGAAATCGATTGGGCACAAAAAATTAAGATTTCAAAATTTTCACTTTTTTGACATGTTGACAAGGGTCCCCCTATGCTATAGTCACCAAAAACTGAATCGGGATTTTTAAAATTTTTTTTCACCAGTATGTCCAAATTTTCTAAAATACATGTACAAATCTACTACTCTATAGCGATTTATTCCCATTATGATGTTAGAAATCGATTGGGCACAAAAAATTAAGATTTCAAAATTTTCACTTTTTTGACATGTTGACAAGGGTCCCCCCTATGCTATAGTCACCAAAAACTGAATATGGAATTTTAAAATTTTTTTTTACCAGTATGTCCAAATTTTTCCAAAATACATGTGCAAATCTACTACTCTACAGCGATTTATACCCATTATGATGTTAGAAATCGATTGGGCCCAAAAAATTAAGATTTCAAAATTTTCACTTCTTTGACATGTTGACAAGGGTCCCCCCTATGCTATAGTCACCAAAAACTCAATATGGAATTTTAAAATTTTTTTCACCGGTATGTCCAAATTTTCTAAAATACATGTGCAAATCTACTACTCTATAGCAATTTATACCCATTATGATGTTAGAAATCGATTGGGCACAAAAAATTAAGATTTCAAAATTTTCACTTCTTTGACATGTTGACAAGGGTCCCCCTATGCTATAGTCACCAAAAACTGAATCGGGATTTTTAAAATTTTTTTCACCAGTATGTCCAAATTTTCTAAAATACATGTACAAATCTACTACTCTATAGCAATTTATACCCATTATGATGTTAGAAATCGATTGGGCACAAAAATTAAGATTTCAAAATTTTCACTTTTTTGACATGTTGACAAGGGTCCCCCTATGCTATAGTCACCAAAACCTGAATCTGGAATTTTAAAATTTTTTTCACCAGTATGTCCAAATTTTCTAAAATACATGTGCAAATCTACTACTCTATAGCAATTTATACCCATTATGATGTTAGAAATCGATTGGGCACAAAAAATTAAGATTTCAAAATTTTCACTTCTTTGACATGTTGACAAGGGTCCCCCTATGCTATAGTCACCAAAAACTGAATAGGGATTTTTAAAATTTTTTTTCACCAGTATGTCCAAATTTTCTAAAATACATGTACAAATCTACTACTCTATAGCAATTTATACCCATTATGATGTTAGAAATCGATTGGGCACAAAAAATTAAGATTTCAAAATTTTCACTTTTTTGACATGTTGACAAGGGTCCCCCTATGCTATAGTCACCAAAAACTGAATATGGAATTTTAAAATTTTTTTCACCAGTATGTCCAAATTTTCTAAGATACATGTGCAAATCTACTACTCTATAGCAATTTATACCCATTATGATGTTAGAAATCGATTGGGCACAAAAAATTAAGATTTCAAAATTTTCACTTTTTTGATATGTTGACAAGGGTCCCCCTATGCTATAGTCACCAAAAACTCAATATGGAATTTTAAAATTTTTTTCACCGGTATGTCCAAATTTTCTAAGATACATGTGCAAATCTACTACTCTATAGCAATTTATACCCATTATGATGTTAGAAATCGATTGGGCACAAAAAATTAAGATTTCAAAATTTTCACTTTTTTGACATGTTGACAAGGGTCCCCCTATGCTATAGTCACCAAAACCTGAATCTGGAATTTTAAAATTTTTTTCACCAGTATGTCCAATTTTTCTAAAATACATGTGCAAATCTACTACTCTATAGCAATTTATACCCATTATGATGTTGAATCGGGATTTTTAAAATTTTTTTCACCAGTATGTCCAAATTTTCTAAAATACATGTACAAATCTACTACTCTGTAGCGATTTATACCCATTATGATGTTAGAAATCGATTGGGCACAAAAAAATTAAGATTTCAAAATTTTCACTTTTTTGACATGTTGACAAGGGTCCCCCTATGCTATAGTCACCAAAAACTGAATATGGAATTTTAAAATTTTTTTCACCAGTATGTCCAAATTTTTCCAAAATACATGTGCAAATCTACTACTCTACAGCGATTTATACCCATTATGATGTTAGAAATCGATTGGGCACAAAAATTAAGATTTCAAAATTTTCACTTTTTTGACTTGTTGACAAGGGTCCCCCTATGCTATAGTCACCAAAAACTCAATATGGAATTTTAAAATTTTTTTCACCGGTATGTCCAAATTTTCTAAAATACATGTGCAAATCTACTACTCTATAGCAATTTATACCCATTATGATGTTAGAAATCGATTGGGCACAAAAAAATTAAGATTTCAAAATTTTCACTTCTTTGACATGTTGACAAGGGTCCCCCTATGCTATAGTCACCAAAAACTCAATATGGAATTTTAAAATTTTTTTCACCGGTATGTCCAAATTTTCCAAAATACATGTGCAAATCTACTACTCTATAGCAATTTATACCCATTATGATGTTAGAAATCGATTGGGCACAAAAAATTAAGATTTCAAAATTTTCACTTCTTTGACATGTTGACAAGGGTCCCCCTATGCTATAGTCACCAAAAACTGAATCGGGATTTTTAAAATTTTTTTCACCAGTATGTCCAAATTTTCTAAAATACATGTACAAATCTACTACTCTATAGCAATTTATACCCATTATGATGTTAGAAATCGATTGGGCACAAAAAATTAAGATTTCAAAATTTTCACTTTTTTATCATGTTGACAAGGGTCCCCCCTATGCTATAGTCACCAAAAACTGAATATGGAATTTTAAAATTTTTTTCACCAGTATGTCCAAATTTTTCCAAAATACATGTGCAAATCTACTACTCTACAGCGATTTATACCCATTTTGATGTTAGAAATCGATTGGGCACAAAAAATTAAGATTTCAAAATTTTCACTTTTTTGACATGTTGACAAGGGTCCCCCCTATGCTATAGTCACCAAAAACTGAATATGGAATTTTAAAATTTTTTTCACCGGTATGTCCAAATTTTCTAAAATACATGTGCAAATCTACTACTCTATAGCAATTTATACCCATTATGATGTTAGAAATCGATTGGGCACAAAAAATTAAGATTTCAAAATTTTCACTTTTTTGACTTGTTGACAAGGGTCCCCCTATGCTATAGTCACCAAAAACTCAATATGGAATTTTAAAATTTTTTTCACCAGTATGTCCAAATTTTCTAAAATACATGTACAAATCTACTACTCTGTAGCGATTTATACCCATTATGATGTTAGAAATCGATTGGGCACAAAAAAATTAAGATTTCAAAATTTTCACTTTTTTGACATGTTGACAAGGGTCCCCCTATGCTATAGTCACCAAAAACTGAATCGGGATTTTTAAAATTTTTTTCACCAGTATGTCCAAATTTTCTAAAATACATGTACAAATCTACTACTCTGTAGCGATTTATACCCATTATGATGTTAGAAATCGATTGGGCACAAAAAAATTAAGATTTCAAAATTTTCACTTTTTTGACATGTTGACAAGGGTCCCCCCTATGCTATAGTCACCAAAAACTGAATATGGAATTTTAAAATTTTTTTCACCAGTATGTCCAAATTTTTCCAAAATACATGTGCAAATCTACTACTCTACAGCGATTTATACCCATTATGATGTTAGAAATCGATTGGGCACAAAAATTAAGATTTCAAAATTTTCACTTTTTTGACATGTTGACAAGGGTCCCCCTATGCTATAGTCACCAAAAACTGAATATGGAATTTTAAAATTTTTTTCACCAGTATGTCCAAATTTTTCCAAAATACATGTGCAAATCTACTACTCTACAGCGATTTATACCCATTATGATGTTAGAAATCGATTGGGCACAAAAAATTAAGATTTCAAAATTTTCACTTTTTTGACATGTTGACAAGGGTCCCCCCTATGCTATAGTCACCAAAAACTGAATATGGAATTTTAAAATTTTTTTCACCGGTATGTCCAAATTTTCTAAAATACATGTGCAAATCTACTACTCTATAGCAATTTATACCCATTATGATGTTAGAAATCGATTGGGCACAAAAAATTAAGATTTCAAAATTTTCACTTTTTTGACTTGTTGACAAGGGTCCCCCTATGCTATAGTCACCAAAAACTCAATATGGAATTTTAAAATTTTTTTCACCGGTATGTCTAAATTTTCTAAAATACATGTGCAAATCTACTACTCTATAGCAATTTATACCCCTTATGATGTTAGAAATCGATTGGGCACAAAAAATTAAGATTTCAAAATTTTCACTTTTTTGACATGTTGACAAGGGTCCCCCCTATGCTATAGTCACCAAAAACTGAATCGGGATTTTTAAAATTTTTTCACCAGTATGTCCAAATTTTCTAAAATACATGTACAAATCTACTACTCTGTAGCGATTTATACCCATTATGATGTTAGAAATCGATTGGGCACAAAAAAATTAAGATTTCAAAATTTTCACTTTTTTGACATGTTGACAAGGGTCCCCCCCTATGCTATAGTCACCAAAAACTGAATATGGAATTTTAAAATTTTTTTCACCAGTATGTCCAAATTTTCCAAAATACATGTGCAAATCTACTACTCTACAGCGATTTATACCCATTATGATGTTAGAAATCGATTGGGCACAAAAAAATAAGATTTCAAAATTTTCACTTTTTTGACATGTTGACAAGGGTCCCCCCTATGCTATAGTCACCAAAAACTGAATATGGAATTTTAAAATTTTTTTCACCGGTATGTCCAAATTTTCTAAAATACATGTGCAAATCTACTACTCTATAGCAATTTATACCCATTATGATGTTAGAAATCGATTGGGCACTTTTCACTTTTTTGACTTGTTGACAAGGGTCCCCCTATGCTATAGTCACCAAAAACTCAATATGGAATTTTAAAATTTTTTTCACCGGTATGTCCAAATTTTCTAAAATACATGTGCAAATCTACTACTCTATAGCAATTTATACCCATTATGATGTTAGAAATCGATTGGGCACAAAAAAGTAAGATTTCAAAATTTTCACTTTTTTGACATGTTGACAAGGGTCCCCCCTATGCTATAGTCACCAAAAACTGAATCGGGATTTTTAAAATTTTGTTCACCAGTATGTCCAAATTTTCTAAAATACATGTACAAATCTACTACTCTGTAGCGATTTATACCCATTATGATGTTAGAAATCGATTGGGCACAAAAAAATTAAGATTTCAAAATTTTCACTTTTTTGACATGTTGACAAGGGTCCCCCCTATGCTATAGTCACCAAAAACTGAATCGGGATTTTTAAAATTTTTTTCACCAGTATGTCCAAATTTTCTAAAATACATGTGCAAATCTACTACTCTATAGCAATTTATACCCATTATGATGTTAGAAATCGATTGGGCACAAAAAATTAAGATTTCAAAATTTTCACTTTTTTGACTTGTTGACAAGGGTCCCCCTATGCTATAGTCACCAAAAACTCAATATGGAATTTTAAAATTTTTTTCACCGGTATGTCCAAATTTTCTAAAATACATGTGCAAATCTACTACTCTATAGCAATTTATACCCATTATGATGTTAGAAATCGATTGGGCACAAAAAATTAAGATTTCAAAATTTTCACTTTTTTGACATGTTGACAAGGGTCCCCCTATGCTATAGTCACCAAAAACTGAATCGGGATTTTTAAAATTTTTTTCACCAGTATGTCCAATTTTTCTAAAATACATGTGCAAATCTACTACTCTATAGCAATTTATACTCATTATGATGTTAGAAATCGATTGGGCACAAAAAATTAAGATTTCAAAATTTTCACTTTTTTGACATGTTGACAAGGGTCCCCCCTATGCTATAGTCACCAAAAACTGAATATGGAATTTTAAAATTTTTTTCACCAGTATGTCCAAATTTTTCCAAAATACATGTGCAAATCTACTACTCTACAGCGATTTATACCCATTATGATGTTAGAAATCGATTGGGCACAAAAAATTAAGATTTCAAAATTTTCACTTTTTTGACATGTTGACAAGGGTCCCCCCTATGCTATAGTCACCAAAAACTGAATATGGAATTTTAAAATTTTTTTCACCGGTATGTCCAAATTTTCTAAAATACATGTGCAAATCTACTACTCTATAGCAATTTATACCCATTATGATGTTAGAAATCGATTGGGCACAAAAAATTAAGATTTCAAAATTTTCACTTTTTTGACATGTTGACAAGGGTCCCCCCTATGCTATAGTCACCAAAAACTGAATCGGGATTTTTAAAATTTTTTTCACCAGTATGTCCAAATTTTCTAAAATACATGTACAAATCTACTACTCTGTAGCGATTTATTCCCATTATGATGTTAGAAATCGATTGGGCACAAAAAATTAAGATTTCAAAATTTTCACTTTTTTGACATGTTGACAAGGGTCCCCCCTATGCTATAGTCACCAAAAACTGAATATGGAATTTTAAAATTTTTTTTTACCAGTATGTCCAAATTTTTCCAAAATACATGTGCAAATCTACTACTCTACAGCGATTTATACCCATTATGATGTTAGAAATCGATTGGGCCCAAAAAATTAAGATTTCAAAATTTTCACTTTTTTGACATGTTGACAAGGGTCCCCCCTATGCTATAGTCACCAAAAACTGAATATGGAATTTTAAAATTTTTTTCACCAGTATGTCCAAATTTTTCCAAAATACATGTGCAAATCTACTACTCTACAGCGATTTATACCCATTATGATGTTAGAAATCGATTGGGCACAAAAAATTAAGATTTCAAAATTTTCACTTTTTTGACATGTTGACAAGGGTGCCCCCTATGCTATAGTCACCAAAAACTGAATATGGAATTTTAAAATTTTTTTCACCGGTATGTCCAAATTTTCTAAAATACATGTGCAAATCTACTACTCTATAGCAATTTATACCCATTATGATGTTAGAAATCGATTGGGCACAAAAAATTAAGATTTCAAAATTTTCACTTCTTTGACATGTTGACAAGGGTCCCCCTATGCTATAGTCACCAAAAACTCAATATGGAATTTTAAAATTTTTTTCACCGGTATGTCCAAATTTTCTAAAATACATGTGCAAATCTACTACTCTATAGCAATTTATACCCATTATGATGTTAGAAATCGATTGGGCACAAAAAATTAAGATTTCAAAATTTTCACTTCTTTGACATGTTGACAAGGGTCCCCCTATGCTATAGTCACCAAAAACTGAATCGGGATTTTTAAAATTTTTTTCACCAGTATGTCCAAATTTTCTAAAATACATGTACAAATCTACTACTCTATAGCAATTTATACCCATTATGATGTTAGAAATCGATTGGGCACAAAAAATTAAGATTTCAAAATTTTCACTTTTTTGACATGTTGACAAGGGTCCCCCTATGCTATAGTCACCAAAAACTGAATATGGAATTTTAAAATTTTTTTCACCAGTATGTCCAAATTTTCTAAGATACATGTGCAAATCTACTACTCTATAGCAATTTATACCCATTATGATGTTAGAAATCGATTGGGCACAAAAAATTAAGATTTCAAAATTTTCACTTTTTTGACATGTTGACAAGGGTCCCCCTATGCTATAGTCACCAAAACCTGAATCTGGAATTTTAAAATTTTTTTCACCAGTATGTCCAATTTTTCTAAAATACATGTGCAAATCTACTACTCTATAGCAATTTATACCCATTATGATGTTGAATCGGGATTTTTAAAATTTTTTTCACCAGTATGTCCAAATTTTCTAAAATACATGTACAAATCTACTACTCTATAGCAATTTATACCCATTATGATGTTAGAAATCGATTGGGCACAAAAAATTAAGATTTCAAAATTTTCACTTTTTTGACATGTTGACAAGGGTCCCCCTATGCTATAGTCACCAAAAACTGAATATGGAATTTTAAAATTTTTTTCACCAGTATGTCCAAATTTTCTAAGATACATGTGCAAATCTACTACTCTATAGCAATTTATACCCATTATGATGTTAGAAATCGATTGGGCACAAAAAATTAAGATTTCAAAATTTTCACTTTTTTGATATGTTGACAAGGGTCCCCCCTATGCTATAGTCACCAAAAACTGAATCTGGAATTTTAAAATTTTTTTCACCAGTGTGTCCAAATTTTCTAAGATACATGTGCAAATCTACTACTCTATAGCAATTTATACCCATTATGATGTTAGAAATCGATTGGGCACAAAAAATTAAGATTTCAAAATTTTCACTTTTTTGACATGTTGACAAGGGTCCCCCTATGCTATAGTCACCAAAACCTGAATCTGGAATTTTAAAATTTTTTTCACCAGTATGTCCAATTTTTCTAAAATACATGTGCAAATCTACTACTCTATAGCAATTTATACCCATTATGATGTTAGAAATCGATTGGGCACAAAAAATTAAGATTTCAAAATTTTCACTTTTTTGACATGTTGACAAGGGTCCCCCTATGCTATAGTCACCAAAAACTGAATCTGGAATTTTAAAATTTTTTTCACCAGTGTGTCCAAATTTTCTAAGATACATGTGCAAATCTACTACTCTATAGCAATTTATACTCATTATGATGTTAGAATCGATTGGGCACAAAAAATTAAGATTTCAAAATTTTCACTTTTTTGACATGTTGACAAGGGTCCCCCTATGCTATAGTCACCAAAACCTGAATATGGAATTTTAAAATTTTTTTCACCAGTATGTCCAATTTTTCTAAAATACATGTGCAAATCTACTACTCTATAGCAATTTATACTCATTATGATGTTAGAATCGATTGGGCACAAAAAATTAAGATTTCAAAATTTTCACTTTTTTGACATGTTGACAAGGGTCCCCCCTATGCTATAGTCACCAAAAACTGAATATGGAATTTTAAAATTTTTTTCACCAGTATGTCCAAATTTTCTAAGATACATGTGCAAATCTACTACTCTATAGCAATTTATACCCATTATGATGTTAGAAATCGATTGGGCACAAAAAATTAAGATTTCAAAATTTTCACTTTTTTGACATGTTGACAAGGGTCCCCCTATGCTATAGTCACCAAAACCTGAATCTGGAATTTTAAAATTTTTTTCACCAGTATGTCCAATTTTTCTAAAATACATGTGCAAATCTACTACTCTATAGCAATTTATACCCATTATGATGTTGAATCGGGATTTTTAAAATTTTTTTCACCAGTATGTCCAAATTTTCTAAAATACATGTACAAATCTACTACTCTATAGCAATTTATACCCATTATGATGTTAGAAATCGATTGGGCACAAAAAATTAAGATTTCAAAATTTTCACTTTTTTGACATGTTGACAAGGGTCCCCCTATGCTATAGTCACCAAAAACTGAATATGGAATTTTAAAATTTTTTCACCAGTATGTCCAAATTTTCTAAGATACATGTGCAAATCTACTACTCTATAGCAATTTATACCCATTATGATGTTAGAAATCGATTGGGCACAAAAAATTAAGATTTCAAAATTTTCACTTTTTTGATATGTTGACAAGGGTCCCCCTATGCTATAGTCACCAAAAACTGAATCTGGAATTTTAAAATTTTTTTCACCAGTGTGTCCAAATTTTCTAAGATACATGTGCAAATCTACTACTCTATAGCAATTTATACCCATTATGATGTTAGAAATCGATTGGGCACAAAAAATTAAGATTTCAAAATTTTCACTTTTTTGACATGTTGACAAGGGTCCCCCTATGCTATAGTCACCAAAACCTGAATCTGGAATTTTAAAATTTTTTTCACCAGTATGTCCAATTTTTCTAAAATACATGTGCAAATCTACTACTCTATAGCAATTTATACCCATTATGATGTTAGAAATCGATTGGGCACAAAAAATTAAGATTTCAAAATTTTCACTTTTTTGACATGTTGACAAGGGTCCCCCTATGCTATAGTCACCAAAAACTGAATCTGGAATTTTAAAATTTTTTTCACCAGTGTGTCCAAATTTTCTAAGATACATGTGCAAATCTACTACTCTATAGCAATTTATACTCATTATGATGTTAGAATCGATTGGGCACAAAAAATTAAGATTTCAAAATTTTCACTTTTTTGACATGTTGACAAGGGTCCCCCTATGCTATAGTCACCAAAACCTGAATATGGAATTTTAAAATTTTTTTCACCAGTATGTCCAATTTTTCTAAAATACATGTGCAAATCTACTACTCTATAGCAATTTATACTCATTATGATGTTAGAAATCGATTGGGCACAAAAAATTAAGATTTCAAAATTTTCACTTTTTTGACATGTTGACAAGGGTCCCCCTATGCTATAGTCACCAAAAACTGAATATGGAATTTTAAAATTTTTTTCACCAGTATGTCCAAATTTTCCAAAATACATGTGCAAATCTACTACTCTACAGCGATTTATACCCATTATGATGTTAGAAATCGATTGGGCACAAAAATTAAGATTTCAAAATTTTCACTTTTTTGACATGTTGACAAGGGTCCCCCTATGCTATAGTCACCAAAAACTGAATATGGAATTTTAAAATTTTTTTCACCAGTATGTCCAAATTTTTCCAAAATACATGTGCAAATCTACTACTCTACAGCGATTTATACCCATTATGATGTTAGAAATCGATTGGGCACAAAAATTAAGATTTCAAAATTTTCACTTTTTTGACATGTTGACAAGGGTCCCCCCTATGCTATAGTCACCAAAAACTGAATATGGAATTTTAAAATTTTTTTCACCGGTATGTCCAAATTTTCTAAAATACATGTGCAAATCTACTACTCTATAGCAATTTATACCCATTATGATGTTAGAAATCGATTGGGCACAAAAAATTAAGATTTCAAAATTTTCACTTTTTTGACTTGTTGACAAGGGTCCCCCTATGCTATAGTCACCAAAAACTCAATATGGAATTTTAAAATTTTTTTCACCGGTATGTCCAAATTTTCTAAAATACATGTGCAAATCTACTACTCTATAGCAATTTATACCCATTATGATGTTAGAAATCGATTGGGAACAAAAAATTAAGATTTCAAAATTTTCACTTTTTTGACATGTTGACAAGGGTCCCCCTATGCTATAGTCACCAAAAAACTGAATCGGGATTTTTAAAATTTTTTTCACCAGTATGTCTAAATTTTCTAAAATACATGTACAAATCTACTACTCTGTAGCGATTTATACCCATTATGATGTTAGAAATCGATTGGGCACAAAAAAATTAAGATTTCAAAATTTTCACTTTTTTGACATGTTGACAAGGGTCCCCCTATGCTATAGTCACCAAAAACTGAATATGGAATTTTAAAATTTTTTTCACCAGTATGTCCAAATTTTCAAAAATACATGTGCAAATCTACTACTCTACAGCGATTTATACCCATTATGATGTTAGAAATCGATTGGGCACAAAAATTAAGATTTCAAAATTTTCACTTTTTTGACTTGTTGACAAGGGTCCCCCTATGCTATAGTCACCAAAAACTCAATATGGAATTTTAAAATTTTTTTCACCGGTATGTCCAAATTTTCTAAAATACATGTGCAAATCTACTACTCTATAGCAATTTATACCCATTATGATGTTAGAAATCGATTGGGCACAAAAAATTAAGATTTCAAAATTTTCACTTTTTTGACATGTTGACAAGGGTCCCCCCTATGCTATAGTCACCAAAAACTGAATCGGGATTTTTAAAACTTTTTTCACCAGTATGTCCAAATTTTCTAAAATACATGTACAAATCTACTACTCTGTAGCGATTTATACCCATTATGATGTTAGAAATCGATTGGGCACAAAAAAATTAAGATTTCAAAATTTTCACTTTTTTGACATGTTGACAAGGGTCCCCCTATGCTATAGTCACCAAAACCTGAATATGGAATTTTAAAATTTTTTTCACCAGTATGTCCAATTTTTCTAAAATACATGTGCAAATCTACTACTCTATAGCAATTTATACTCATTATGATGTTAGAAATCGATTGGGCACAAAAAATTAAGATTTCAAAATTTTCACTTTTTTGACATGTTGACAAGGGTCCCCCCTATGCTATAGTCACCAAAAACTGAATATGGAATTTTAAAATTTTTTTTCACCAGTATGTCCAAATTTTTCCAAAATACATGTGCAAATCTACTACTCTACAGCGATTTATACCCATTATGATGTTAGAAATCGATTGGGCACAAAAAATTAAGATTTCAAAATTTTCACTTTTTTGACATGTTGACAAGGGTCCCCCCTATGCTATAGTCACCAAAAACTGAATATGGAATTTTAAAATTTTTTTCACCGGTATGTCCAAATTTTCTAAAATACATGTGCAAATCTACTACTCTATAGCAATTTATACCCATTATGATGTTAGAAATCGATTGGGCACAAAAAATTAAGATTTCAAAATTTTCACTTTTTTGACTTGTTGACAAGGGTCCCCCTATGCTATAGTCACCAAAAACTCAATATGGAATTTTAAAATTTTTTTCACCGGTATGTCCAAATTTTCTAAAATACATGTACAAATCTACTACTCTGTAGCGATTTATACCCATTATGATGTTAGAAATCGATTGGGCAAAAAAATTAAGATTTCAAAATTTTCACTTTTTTGACTTGTTGACAAGGGTCCCCCTATGCTATAGTCACCAAAAACTCAATATGGAATTTTAAAATTTTTTTCACCGGTATGTCCAAATTTTCTAAAATACATGTGTCAATCTACTACTCTACAGCGATTTATACCCATTATGATGTTAGAAATCGATTGGGCACAAAAAATTAAGATTTCAAAATTTTCACTTTTTTGACATGTTGACAAGGGTCCCCCCTATGCTATAGTCACCAAAAACTGAATATGGAATTTTAAAATTTTTTTCACCGGTATATCCAAATTTTCTAAAATACATGTGCAAATCTACTACTCTATAGCAATTTATACCCATTATGATGTTAGAAATCGATTGGGCACAAAAAATTAAGATTTCAAAATTTTCACTTTTTTGACTTGTTGACAAGGGTCCCCCTATGCTATAGTCACCAAAAACTCAATATGGAATTTTAAAATTTTTTTCACCGGTATGTCCAAATTTTCTAAAATACATGTACAAATCTACTACTCTGTAGCGATTTATACCCATTATGATGTTAGAAATCGATTGGGCACAAAAAAATTAAGATTTCAAAATTTTCACTTTTTTGACATGTTGACAAGGGTCCCCCCTATGCTATAGTCACCAAAACCTGAATCTGGAATTTTAAAATTTTTTTCACCAGTATGTCCAATTTTTCTAAAATACATGTGCAAATCTACTACTCTATAGCGATTTATACCCATTATGATGTTAGAAATCGATTGGGCCCAAAAAATTAAGATTTCAAAATTTTCACTTTTTTGACATGTTGACAAGGGTCCCCCTATGCTATAGTCACCAAAAACTGAATATGGAATTTTAAAATTTTTTTCACCAGTATGTCCAAATTTTTCCAAAATACATGTGCAAATCTACTACTCTACAGCGATTTATACCCATTATGATGTTAGAAATCGATTGGGCCCAAAAATTTAAGATTTCAAAATTTTCACTTTTTTGACATGTTGACAAGGGTCCCCCTATGCTATAGTCACCAAAAACTGAATATGGAATTTTAAAATTTTTTTCACCAGTATGTCCAAATTTTTCCAAAATACATGTGCAAATCTACTACTCTACAGCGATTTATACCCATTATGATGTTAGAAATCGATTGGGCACAAAAAATTAAGATTTCAAAATTTTCACTTTTTTGACATGTTGACAAGGGTTTTTTTTTTTTTTTTTTTTTCAAGTAAACATGCGAGCCTGTGCTGAGCATGAATGTAATTGGACACATAAGCCATTTGGCATTATGCAGAAACTCACAAGCGCCATCGAGGTGTGGACCACGTGAGATACGGGGAGGGTACAGGTAAGTACGAGAGCTGGTAAGCTTTGTGATTGGGCAGGTAAGCCGTATAAGAAAGAAGATGCTTTCGAAAAGAGGTCTGCTTTATACTAAAGCGGTAGTATATAAACAAGCATTAATATATTGGGCGTTTTGTATTGTAATTGGTCTGCTTCATACTAAAGTGGTAGTATATAAAGAAGCATTAATGTATTGTATTGTATTTGGTATTTGGTATGTTGTATTTGGCATTATTGATAACTTTTTTTTTTTTTTTTTTTTTTTTTTTTTTTCAAGTAAACATGCGAGCCTGTGCTGAGCATGAATATAATTGGACACATAAGCCATTTGGCATTATGCAGAAACTCACAAGCGCCATCGAGGTGTGGACCACGTGAGATACGGGGAGGGTACAGGTAAGTACGAGAGCTGGTAAGCTTTGCGATTGGGCAGGTAAGCCGTATAAGAAAGAAGATGCTTTCGAAAAAGGTCTGCTTTATACTAAAGCGGTAGTATATAAACAAGCATTAATATATTGGGCGTTTCGTATTGTAATTGGTCTGCTTCATACTAAAGTGGTAGTATATAAAGAAGCATTAATGTATTGTATTGTATTTGGTATGTTGTATTTGGCATTATTGATAACTAGTATTATTGATAAATTGGTTTTATTGGTACTTGATCTTATTGTTAATTGGTCTAATTGATATCTGGAAATTGTATTTGGTAAATTGTATTTGCTATATTGATATCTGATATTATTGATAAATTGGTCTTATTGGTACTTGATCTTGTTGTTAATTGGTCTTAATGATATCTGGAAATTGTATTTGGTATATTGATAACTGGTATTATTGATAAATTGGTCTTATTGGTACTTGATCTTGTTGTTTTTTTTTTTTTTTTTTTTTTTTTTTTTTTTTTTTTTTTTTTTTCAAGTAAACATGCGAGCCTGTGCTGAGCATGAATGTAATTGGACACATAAGCCATTTGGCATTATGCAGAAACTCACAAGCGCCATCGAGGTGTGGACCACGTGAGATACGGGGAGGGTACAGGTAAGTACGAGAGCTGGTAAGCTTTGCGATTGGGCAGGTAAGCCGTATAAGAAAGAAAATGCTTTCGAAAAAGGTCTGCTTTATACTAAAGCGGTAGTATATAAACAAGCATTAATATATTGGGCGTTTTGTATTGTAATTGGTCTGCTTCATACTAAAGTGGTTTTTTTTTTTTTTTTTTTTTTTTTTTCAAGTAAACATGCGAGCCTGTGCTGAGCATGAATTTAATTGGACACATAAGCCATTTGGCATTACGCAGAAACTCACAAGCGCCATCGAGGTGTGGACCACGTGAGATACGGGGAGGGTACAGGTAAGTACGAGAGCTGGTAAGCTTTGCGATTGGGCAGGTAAGCCGTATAAGAAAGAAGATGCTTTCGAAAAAAGGTCTGCTTTATACTAAAGCGGTAGTATATAAACAAGCATTAATATATTGGGCGTTTTGTATTGTAATTGGTCTGCTTCATACTAAAGTGGTAGTATATAAAGAAGCATTAATGTATTGTATTGTATTTGGTATTTGGTATGTTGTATTTGGCATTATTGATAACTAGTATTATTGATATATTGGTTTTATTGGTACTTGATCTTATTGTTAATTGGTTTTTTTTTTTTTTTTTTTTTTTTTTCAAGTAAACATGCGAGCCTGTGCTGAGCATGAATTTAATTGGACACATAAGCCATTTGGCATTACGCAGAAACTCACAAGCGCCATCGAGGTGTGGACCACGTGAGATACGGGGAGGGTACAGGTAAGTACGAGAGCTGGTAAGCTTTGCGATTGGGCAGGTAAGCCGTATAAGAAAGAAGATGCTTTCGAAAAGGTCTGCTTTATACATTAAATTTTTTTTTTTTTTTTTTTTTTTTCAAGTAAACATGCGAGCCTGTGCTGAGCATGAATGTAAATGGACACATAAGCCATTTGGCATTATGCAGAAACTCACAAGCGCCATCGAGGTGTGGACCACGTGAGATACGGGGAGGGTACAGGTAAGTACGAGAGCTGGTAAGCTTTGCGATTGGGCAGGTTTTTTTTTTTTTTTTTTTTTTTTTTTTTTCAAGTAAACATGCGAGCCTGTGCTGAGCATGAATGTAATTGGACACATATTTTTTTTTTTTTTTTCAAGTAAACATGCGAGCCTGTGCTGAGCATGAATGTAATTGGACACATAAGCCATTTGGCATTATGCAGAAACTCACAAGCGCCATCGAGGTGTGGACCACGTGAGATACGGGGAGGGTACAGGTAAGTACGAGAGCTGGTAAGCTTTGTGATTGGGCAGGTAAGCCGTATAAGAAAGAAGATGCTTTCGAAAAGAGGTCTGCTTTATACTAAAGCGGTAGTATATAAACAAGCATTAATATATTGGGCGTTTTGTATTGTAATTGGTCTGCTTCATACTAAAGTGGTAGTATATAAAGAAGCATTAATGTATTGTATTGTATTTGGTATTTGGTATGTTGTATTTGGCATTATTGATAACTTTTTTTTTTTTTTTTTTTTTTTTTTTTTTTTTTTTTTTTTTTTTTTTTTTTTTTTCAAGTAAACATGCGAGCCTGTGCTGAGCATGAATGTAATTGGACACATAAGCCATTTGGCATTATGCAGAAACTCACAAGCGCCATCGAGGTGTGGACCACGTGAGATACGGGGAGGGTACAGGTAAGTACGAGAGCTGGTAAGCTTTGCGATTGGGCAGGTAAGCCGTATAAGAAAAAAAATGCTTTCGAAAAAAGGTCTGCTTTATACTAAAGCGGTTTTTTTTTTTTTTTTTTTTTTTTTTCAAGTAAACATGCGAGCCTGTGCTGAGCATGAATGTAATTGGACACATAAGCCATTTGGCATTATGCAGAAACTCACAAGCGCCATCGAGGTGTGGACCACGTGAGATACGGGGAGGGTACAGGTAAGTACGAGCTGGTAAGCTTTGCGATTGGGCAGGTAAGCCGTATAAGAAAAAAAATGCTTTCGAAAAAAGGTCTGCTTTATACTAAAGCGGTAGTATATATTGGGCGTTTTGTATTCTTTTTTTTTTTTTTTTTTTTTTTTTTTTTTTCAAGTAAACATGCGAGCCTGTGCTGAGCATGAATGTAATTGGACACATAAGCCATTTGGCATTATGCAGAAACTCACAAGCGCCATCGAGGTGTGGACCACGTGAGATACGGGGAGGGTACAGGTAAGTACGAGAGCTGGTAAGCTTTGCGATTGGGCAGGTAAGCCGTATAAGAAAGAAGATGCTTTCGAAAAAAGGTCTGCTTTATACTAAAGCGGTAGTATATATTGGGCGTTTTTTATTTTTTTTTTTTTTTTTTTTCAAGTAAACATGCGAGCCTGTGCTGAGCATGAATGTTTTTTTTTTTTTTTTTTTTTTCAAGTAAACATGCGAGCCTGTGCTGAGCATGAATGTAATTGGACACATAAGCCATTTGGCATTATGCAGAAACTCACAAGCGCCATCGAGGTGTGGACCACGTGAGATACGGGGAGGGTACAGGTAAGTACGAGAGCTGGTAAGCTTTGCGATTGGGCAGGTAAGCCGTATAAGAAAGAAGATGCTTTCGAAAAAAGGTCCGCTTTATACCAAAGCGGTAGTATATAAACAAGCATTAATATATTGGGCGTTTTGTATTGTAATTGGTCTGCTTCATACTAAAGTGGTAGTATATAAAGAAGCATTGATGTATTGTATTGTATTTGGTATGTTGTATTTGGCATTATTGATAGCTAGTATTATTGATATATAGGTTTTATTGGTTTTTTTTTTTTTTTTTTTCAAGTAAACATGCGAGCCTGTGCTGAGCATGAATGTAATTGGACACATAAGCCATTTGGCATTATGCAGAAACTCACAAGCGCCATCGAGGTGTGGACCACGTGAGATACGGGAGGGTACAGGTAAGTACGAGAGCTGGTAAGCTTTGCGATTGGGCAGGTAAGCCGTATAAGAAAGAAGATGCTTTCGAAAAAAGGTCCGCTTTATACCAAAGCGGTAGTATATAAACAAGCATTAATATATTGGGCGTTTTGTATTGTAATTGGTTTTTTTTTTTTTTTTTTTTTTTTTTTTTTCAAGTAAACATGCGAGCCTGTGCTGAGCATGAATGTAATTGGACACATAAGCCATTTGGCATTATGCAGAAACTCACAAGCGCCATCGAGGTGTGGACCACGTGAGATACGGGGAGGGTACAGGTAAGTACGAGAGCTGGTAAGCTTTGCGATTGGGCAGGTAAGCCGTATAAGAAAGAAGATGCTTTCGAAAAAGGTCTGCTTTATACTAAAGCGGTAGTATATAAACAAGCATTAATATATTGGGCGTTTTGTATTGTAATTGGTCTGCTTCATACTAAAGTGGTAGTATATAAAGAAGCATTAATGTATTGTATTGTATTGTATTTGGTATGTTGTATTTGGCATTATTGATAACTGGTATTATTGATATATTGGTTTTATTGGTACTTGATCTTATCGTTAATTGGTCTTATTGATATCTGGAGATTGTATTTGGTATATTGTATTTGGTATATTGTATTTGGTATATTGATAACTGGTATTATTGATAAATTGGTCTTATTGGTACTTGATCTTGTTGTTAATTGGTCTTAATGATGTCTGGAAATTGTATTTGGTATATTGTATTTGGTATATTGATAACTGGTATTATTGATAAATTGGTTTTATTGGTACTTGATCTTGTTGTTAATTGGTCTTATTGATATCTGGAAATTGTATTTGGTATATTGATAACTGGTATTATTGATAAATTGATCTTATTGGTACTTGATCTTGTTGTTAATTGGTCTTAATGATATCTGGAAATTGTTTTTTTTTTTTTTTTTTTTTTCAAGTAAACATGCGAGCCTGTGCTGAGCATGAATGTTTTTTTTTTTTTTTTTTTTTTTTTTTTTTTTCAAGTAAACATGCGAGCCTGTGCTGAGCATGAATGTAATTGGACACATAAGCCATTTGGCATTATGCAGAAACTCACAAGCGCCATCGAGGTGTGGACCACGTGAGATACGGTTTTTTTTTTTTTTTTTTTTTCAAGTAAACATGCGAGCCTGTGCTGAGCATGAATGTAATTTTTTTTTTTTTTTTTTTTTTCAAGTAAACATGCGAGCCTGTGCTGAGCATGAATGTAATTGGACACATAAGCCATTTGGCATTATGCAGAAACTCACAAGCGCCATCGAGGTGTGGACCACGTGAGATACGGGGAGGGTACAGGTAAGTACGAGAGCTGGTAAGCTTTGCGATTGGGCAGGTAAGCCGTATAAGAAAGAAGATGCTTTCGAAAAAGGTCTGCTTTATACTAAAGCGGTAGTATATATTGGGCGTTTTTTATTCTAATTGGTCTGCTTCATACTAAAGTGGTAGTATATAAAGAAGCATTAATGTATTGTATTGTATTGTATTTGGTATGTTGTATTTGGCATTATTGATAACTGGTATTATTGATATATTGGTTTTATTGGTACTTGATCTTATCGTTAATTGGTTTTTTTCAAGTAAACATGCGAGCCTGTGCTGAGCATGAATGTAATTGGACACATAAGCCATTTGGCATTATGCAGAAACTCACAAGCGCCATCGAGGTGTGGACCACGTGAGATACGGGGAGGGTACAGGTAAGTACGAGAGCTGGTAAGCTTTGCGATTGGGCAGGTAAGCCGTATAAGAAAGAAGATGCTTTCGAAAAAGGTCTGCTTTATACTAAAGCGGTAGTATATATTGGGCGTTTTTTATTCTAATTTTTTTTTTTTTTTTTTTTTTTTTTTCAAGTAAACATGCGAGCCTGTGCTGAGCATGAATGTAATTGGACACATAAGCCATTTGGCATTATGCAGAAACTCACAAGCGCCATCGAGGTGTGGACCACGTGAGATACGGGGAGGGTACAGGTAAGTACGAGCTGGTAAGCTTTGCGATTGGGCAGGTAAGCCGTATAAGAAAGAAGATGCTTTCGAAAAAAGGTCTGCTTTATACTAAAGCGGTAGTATATAAACAAGCATTAATATATTGGGCGTTTTGTATTGTAATTGGTCTGCTTCATACTAAAGTGGTAGTATATAAAGAAGCATTAATGTATTGTATTGTATTTGTTTTTTTTTTTTTTTTTTTTTTTTTTTTTTTTCAAGTAAACATGCGAGCCTGTGCTGAGCATGAATGTAATTGGACACATAAGCCATTTGGCATTATGCAGAAACTCACAAGCGCCATCGAGGTGTGGACCACGTGAGATACGGGGAGGGTACAGGTAAGTACGAGAGCTGGTAAGCTTTGCGATTGGGCAGGTAAGCCGTATAAGAAAGAAGATGCTTTCGAAAAAGGTCTGCTTTATACTAAAGCGGTAGTATATAAACAAGCATTAATATATTGGGCGTTTTGTATTGTAATTGGTCTGCTTCATACTAAAGTGGTAGTATATAAAGAAGCATTAATGTATTGTATTGTATTGTATTTGGTATGTTGTATTTGGCATTATTGATAACTGGTATTATTGATATATTGGTTTTATTGGTACTTGATCTTATCGTTATTTTTTCTTTTTTTTTTTTTTTTTTTTTCAAGTAAACATGCGAGCCTGTGCTGAGCATGAATGTTTTTTTTTTTTTTTTTTTTTTTCAAGTAAACATGCGAGCCTGTGCTGAGCATGAATGTAATTGGACACATAAGCCATTTGGCATTATGCAGAAACTCACAAGCGCCATCGAGGTGTGGACCACGTGAGATACGGGGAGGGTACAGGTAAGTACGAGAGCTGGTAAGCTTTGCGATTGGGCAGGTAAGCCGTATAAGAAAGAAGATGCTTTCGAAAAAAGGTCTGCTTTATACTAAAGCGGTAGTATATATTGGGCGTTTTTTATTCTAATTGGTCTGCTTCATACTAAAGTGGTAGTATATAAAGAAGCATTAATGTATTGTATTGTATTGTATTTGGTATGTTGTATTTGGCATTATTGATAACTGGTATTATTGATATATTGGTTTTATTGGTATTTTTTTTTTTTTTTTTTTCAAGTAAACATGCGAGCCTGTGCTGAGCATGAATGTAATTGGACACATAAGCCATTTGGCATTATGCAGAAACTCACAAGCGCCATCGAGTGTGGACCACGTGAGATACGGGGAGGGTACAGGTAAGTACGAGAGCTGGTAAGCTTTGCGATTGGGCAGGTAAGCCGTATAAGAAAGAAGATGCTTTCGAAAAAGGTCTGCTTTATACTAAAGCGGTAGTATATAAACAAGCATTAATATATTGGGCGTTTTGTATTGTAATTGGTCTGCTTCATACTAAAGTGGTAGTATATAAAGAAGCTTTTTTTTTTTTTTTTTTTTTTTTTTTCAAGTAAACATGCGAGCCTGTGCTGAGCATGAATGTAATTGGACACATAAGCCATTTGGCATTATGCAGAAACTCACAAGCGCCATCGAGGTGTGGACCACGTGAGATACGGGGAGGGTACAGGTAAGTACGAGAGCTGGTAAGCTTTGCGATTGGGCAGGTAAGCCGTATAAGAAAAAAAATGCTTTCGAAAAAGGTCTGCTTTATACTAAAGCGGTAGTATATATTGGGCGTTTTGTATTCTAATTGGTCTGTTTCATACTGAAGAGGTAGTATATAAAGAAGCATTAATGTATTGTATTGTGTTTGGTATTTGGTATGTTGTATTTGGCATTATTGATAATTGGTATTATTGATAATTGGTATTATTGATATATTGGTTTTATTGGTACTTGATCTTATTGTTAATTGGTCTTATTGATATCTGGAGATTGTATTTGGTATATTGTATTTGGTATATTGATAACTGGTATTATTGATAAATTGGTCTTATTGGTACTTGATCTTGTTGTTAATTGGTCTTATTGATATCTGAAAATTCTGTTTGGTATATTGTATTTGGTATATTGATAACTGGTATTATTGATAAATTGGTCTTATTGGTACTTGATCTTGTTGTTAATTGGTTTTTTTTTTTTTTTTTTTTTTTTTTTTTTTTCAAGTAAACATGCGAGCCTGTGCTGAGCATGAATGTAATTGGACACATAAGCCATTTGGCATTATGCAGAAACTCACAAGCGCCATCGAGGTGTGGACCACGTGAGATACGGGGAGGGTACAGGTAAGTACGAGAGCTGGTAAGCTTTGCGATTGGGCAGGTAAGCCGTATAAGAAAGAAGATGCTTTCGAAAAAATGTCTGCTTTATACTAAAGCGGTAGTATATAAACAAGCATTAATATATTGTTTTTTTTTTTTTTTTTTTTTTCAAGTAAACATGCGAGCCTGTGCTGAGCATGAATGTAATTGGACACATAAGCCATTTGGCATTATGCAGAAACTCACAAGCGCCATCGAGGTGTGGACCACGTGAGATACGGGGAGGGTACAGGTAAGTACGAGAGCTGGTAAGCTTTGCGATTGGGCAGGTAAGCCGTATAAGAAAGAAGATGCTTTCGAAAAAATGTCTGCTTTATACTAAAGCGGTAGTATATAAACAAGCATTAATATATTGGGCGTTTTGTATTGTAATTGGTCTGCTTCATACTAAAGTGGTAGTATATAAAGAAGCATTAATGTATTGTATTGTATTTGGTATGTTGTATTTGGCATTATTGATAACTTTTTTTTTTTTTTTTTTTTTCAAGTAAACATGCGAGCCTGTGCTGAGCATGAATGTAATTGGACACATAAGCCATTTGGCATTATGCAGAAACTCACAAGCGCCATCGAGGTGTGGACCACGTGAGATACGGGGAGGGTACAGGTAAGTACGAGAGCTGGTAAGCTTTGCGATTGGGCAGGTAAGCCGTATAAGAAAAAAAATGCTTTCGAAAAAAGGTCTGCTTTATACTAAAGCGGTAGTATATATTGGGCGTTTTGTATTCTAATTGGTCTGTTTCATACTGAAGTGGTAGTATATAAAGAAGCATTAATGTATTGTATTGTGTTTGGTATTTGGTATGTTGTATTTGGCATTATTGATAATTGGTATTATTGATAATTGGTATTATTGATATATTGGTTTTATTGGTACTTGATCTTATTGTTAATTTTTTTTTTTTTTTTTTTTTTTCAAGTAAACATGCGAGCCTGTGCTGAGCATGAATGTAATTGGACACATAAGCCATTTGGCATTATGCAGAAACTCACAAGCGCCATCGAGGTGTGGACCACGTGAGATACGGGGAGGGTACAGGTAAGTACGAGAGCTGGTAAGCTTTGCGATTGGGCAGGTAAGCCGTATAAGAAAAAAAATGCTTTCGAAAAAAGGTCTGCTTTATACTAAAGCGGTAGTATATAAACAAGCATTAATATATTGGGCGTTTTGTATTGTAATTGGTCTGCTTCATACTAAAGTGGTAGTATATAAAGAAGCATTAATGTATTGTATTGTATTTGGTATGTTGTATTTGGCATTTTTGATAACTAGTATTATTGATAAATTGGTTTTATTGGTACTTGATCTTATTGTTAATTGGTCTTATTGATATCTGGAAATTGTATTTGGTATATTGTATTTGGTATATTGATAACTGGTATTATTTTTTTTTTTTTTTTTTTTCACGTAAACATGCGAGCCTGTGCTGAGAATGAATGTAATTGGACACATAAGCCATTTGGCATTATGCAGAAACTCACAAGCGCCATCGAGGTGTGGACCACGTGAGATACGGGGGAGGTTTTTTTTTTTTTTTTCAAGTAAACATACGAGCCTGTGCTGAGCATGAATGTAATTGGACACATAAGCCATTTGGCATTATGCAGAAACTCACAAGCGCCATCGAGGTGTGGACCACGTGAGATACGGGGAGGGTACAGGTAAGTACGAGAGCTGGTAAGCTTTGCGATTGGGCAGGTAAGCCGTATAAGAAAGAAAATGCTTTCGAAAAAAGGTCTGCTTTATACTAAAGCGGTAGTATATAAACAAGCATTAATATATTGGGCGTTTTGTATTGTAATTGGTTTTTTTTTTTTTTTTTTCAAGTAAACATGCGAGCCTGTGCTGAGCATGAATGTAATTGGACACATAAGCCATTTGGCATTATGCAGAAACTCACAAGCGCCATCGAGGTGTGGACCACGTGAGATACGGGGAGGGTACAGGTAAGTACGAGAGCTGGTAAGCTTTGCGATTGGGCAGGTAAGCCGTATAAGAAAAAAAATGCTTTCGAAAAAAGGTCTGCTTTATACTAAAGCGGTAGTATATATTGGGCGTTTTGTATTCTAATTGGTTTTTTTTTTTTTTTTTTTTTTTTTTTCAAGTAAACATGCGAGCCTGTGCTGAGCATGAATGTAATTGGACACATAAGCCATTTGGCATTATGCAGAAACTCACAAGCGCCATCGAGGTGTGGACCACGTGAGATACGGGGAGGGTACAGGTAAGTACGAGAGCTGGTAAGCTTTGCGATTGGGCAGGTAAGCCGTATAAGAAAGAAGATGCTTTCGAAAAAAGGTCTGCTTTATACTAAAGCGGTAGTATATATTGGGCGTTTTTTATTCTAATTGGTTTTTTTTTTTTTTTTTTTTTTTTTTCAAGTAAACATGCGAGCCTGTGCTGAGCATGAATGTAATTGGATTTTTTTTTTTTTTTTTTTTTTTTTTCAAGTAAACATGCGAGCCTGTGCTGAGCATGAATGTAATTGGACACATAAGCCATTTGGCATTATGCAGAAACTCACAAGCGCCATCGAGGTGTGGACCACGTGAGATACGGGGAGGGTACAGGTAAGTACGAGAGCTGGTAAGCTTTGCGATTGGGCAGGTAAGCCGTATAAGAAAGAAGATGCTTTCGAAAAAAGGTTTTTTTTTTTTCAAGTAAACATGCGAGCCTGTGCTGAGCATGAATGTAATTGGACACATAAGCCATTTGGCATTATGCAGAAACTCACAAGCGCCATCGAGGTGTGGACCACGTGAGATACGGGGAGGGTACAGGTAAGTACGAGAGCTGGTAAGCTTTGCGATTGGGCAGGTAAGCCGTATAAGAAAGAAGATGCTTTCGAAAAAAGGTCTGCTTTATACTAAAGCGGTAGTATATATTGGGCGTTTTTTATTCTAATTGGTCTGCTTCATACTAAAGTTTTTTTTTTTTTTTTTTTTCAAGTAAACATGCGAGCCTGTGCTGAGCATGAATGTAATTGGACACATAAGCCATTTGGCATTATGCAGAAACTCACAAGCGCCATCGAGGTGTGGACCACGTGAGATACGGGGAGGGTACAGGTAAGTACGAGAGCTGGTAAGCTTTGCGATTGGGCAGGTAAGCCGTATAAGAAAGAAGATGCTTTCGAAAAAAGGTCTGCTTTATACTAAAGCGGTAGTATATATTGGGCGTTTTTTATTCTAATTGGTCTGCTTCATACTAAAGTGGTTTTTTTTTTTTTTTTTTTTTCAAGTAAACATGCGAGCCTGTGCTGAGCATGAATGTAATTGGACACATAAGCCATTTGGCATTATGCAGAAACTCACAAGCGCCATCGAGGTGTGGACCACGTGAGATACGGGGAGGGTACAGGTAAGTACGAGAGCTGGTAAGCTTTGCGATTGGGCAGGTAAGCCGTATAAGAAAGAAAATGCTTTCGAAAAAAGGTCTGCTTTATACTAAAGCGGTAGTATATATTGGGCGTTTTTTATTCTAATTGGTCTGCTTCATACTAAAGTGGTAGTATATAAAGAAGCATTAATGTATTGTATTGTATTTGGTTTTTTTTTTTTTTTTTTTTTTTTCAAGTAAACATGCGAGCCTGTGCTGAGCATGAATTTAATTGGACACATAAGCCATTTGGCATTACGCAGAAACTCACAAGCGCCATCGAGGTGTGGACCACGTGAGATACGGGGAGGGTACAGGTAAGTACGAGAGCTGGTAAGCTTTGCGATTGGGCAGGTAAGCCGTATAAGAAAGAAGATGCTTTCGAAAAAGGTCTGCTTTATACTAAAGCGGTAGTATATAAACAAGCATTAATATATTGGGCGTTTTGTATTGTAATTGGTCTGCTTCATACTAAAGTGGTAGTATATAAAGAAGCATTAATGTATTGTATTGTATTTGGTATTTGGTATGTTGTATTTGGCATTATTGATAACTAGTATTATTGATATATTGGTTTTATTGGTACTTGATCTTATTGTTAATTGGTCTTATTGATATCTGGAAATTGTATTTGGTATATTGTATTTGGTATATTGATATCTGGTATTATTGATAAATTGGTCTTATTGGTACTTGATCTTGTTGTTAATTGGTCTTAATGATATCTTTTTTTTTTTTTTTTTTTTTTTCAAGTAAACATGCGAGCCTGTGCTGAGCATGAATGTAATTGGACACATAAGCCATTTGGCATTATGCAGAAACTCACAAGCGCCATCGAGGTGTGGACCACGTGAGATACGGGGAGGGTACAGGTAAGTACGAGAGCTGGTAAGCTTTGCGATTGGGCAGGTAAGCCGTATAAGAAAGAAGATGCTTTCGAAAAAAGGTCTGCTTTATACTAAAGCGGTAGTATATATTGGGCGTTTTTTATTCTAATTGGTCTGCTTCATACTAAAGTGGTTTTTTTTTTTTTTTTTTTTTTTTTTCAAGTAAACATGCGAGCCTGTGCTGAGCATGAATGTAATTGGACACATAAGCCTTTTTTTTTTTTTTTTTTTTTTCAAGTAAACATGCGAGCCTGTGCTGAGCATGAATGTAATTGGACACATAAGCCATTTGGCATTATGCAGAAACTCACAAGCGCCATCGAGGTGTGGACCACGTGAGATACGGGGAGGGTACAGGTAAGTACGAGAGCTGGTAAGCTTTGCGATTGGGCAGGTAAGCCGTATAAGAAAGAAGATGCTTTCGAAAAAGGTCTGCTTTATACTAAAGCGGTAGTATATAAACAAGCATTAATATATTGGGCGTTTTGTATTGTAATTGGTCTGCTTCATACTAAAGTGGTAGTATATAAAGAAGCATTAATGTATTGTATTGTATTTGGTTTTTTTTTTTTTTTTTTTTTTTCAAGTAAACATGCGAGCCTGTGCTGAGCATGAATGTAATTGGACACATAAGCCATTTGGCATTATGCAGAAACTCACAAGCGCCATCGAGGTGTGGACCACGTGAGATACGGGGAGGGTACAGGTAAGTACGAGAGCTGGTAAGCTTTGTGATTGGGCAGGTAAGCCGTATAAGAAAGAAGATGCTTTCGAAAAGAGGTCTGCTTTATACTAAAGCGGTAGTATATAAACAAGCATTAATATATTGGGCGTTTTGTATTGTAATTGGTCTGTTTTTTTTTTTTTTTTTTTTTTTTTTCAAGTAAACATGCGAGCCTGTGCTGAGCATGAATGTAATTGGACACATAAGCCATTTGGCATTATGCAGAAACTCACAAGCGCCATCGAGGTGTGGACCACGTGAGATACGGGGAGGGTACAGGTAAGTACGAGAGCTGGTAAGCTTTGCGATTGGGCAGGTAAGCCGTATAAGAAAGAAGATGCTTTCGAAAAAAGTCTGCTTTATACTAAAGCGGTAGTATATAAACAAGCATTAATATATTGGGCGTTTTGTATTGTAATTGGTTTTTTTTTTTTTTTTTTTTTTTTTTTCAAGTAAACATGCGAGCCTGTGCTGAGCATGAATGTAATTGGACACATAAGCCATTTGGCATTATGCAGAAACTCACAAGCGCCATCGAGGTGTGGACCACGTGAGATACGGTTTTTTTTTTTTTTTTTTTTCAAGTAAACATGCGAGCCTGTGCTGAGCATGAATGTAATTGGACACATAAGCCATTTGGCATTATGCAGAAACTCACAAGCGCCATCGAGGTGTGGACCACGTGAGATACGGGGAGGGTACAGGTAAGTACGAGAGCTGGTAAGCTTTGCGATTGGGCAGGTAAGCCGTATAAGAAAGAAAATGCTTTCGAAAAAAGGTCTGCTTTATACTAAAGCGGTAGTATATAAACAAGCATTAATATATTGGGCGTTTTGTATTGTAATTGGTCTGCTTCATACTAAAGTGGTAGTATATAAAGAAGCATTGATGTATTGTATTGTATTTGGTATGTTGTATTTGGCATTATTGATAGCTAGTATTATTGATATATAGGTTTTATTGGTACTTGTTCTTGTTGTTAATTGGTCTTATTGATATCTGGAAATTGTCTTTGGTATATTGATAACCGGTATTATTGATAAATTGGTCTTATTGGTACTTGATCTTGTTGTTAATTGGTCTTATTGATATCTGAAAATTGTATTTGGTATATTGTATTTGGTATATTGATTACTGGTATTATTGATAAATTGTTTTTTTTTTTTTTTTTTCAAGTAAACATGCGAGCCTGTGCTGAGCATGGATGTAATTGGACACATAAGCCATTTGGCATTATGCAGAAACTCACAAGCGCCATCGAGGTGTGGACCACGTGAGATACGGGGAGGGTACAGGTAAGTACGAGAGCTGGTAAGCTTTGCGATTGGGCAGGTAAGCCGTATAAGAAAGAAGATGCTTTCGAAAAAGGTCTGCTTTATACTAAAGCGGTAGTATATAAACAAGCATTAATATATTGGGCGTTTTGTATTGTAATTGGTCTGCTTCATACTAAAGTGGTAGTATATAAAGAAGCATTAATGTATTGTATTGTATTGTATTTGGTATGTTGTATTTGGCATTATTGATAACTGGTATTATTGATATATTGGTTTTATTGGTACTTGATCTTATCGTTAATTGGTCTTATTGATATCTTTTTTTTTTTTTTTTTTTTTAATTTTTTTTTTTTTTTTTTTTTCAAGTAAACATGCGAGCCTGTGCTGAGCATGAATGTAATTGGTTTTTTTTTTTTTTTTTCAAGTAAACATGCGAGCCTGTGCTGAGCATGAATGTAATTGGACACATAAGCCATTTTTTTTTTTTTTTTTTTTTTTTCAAGTAAACATGCGAGCCTGTGCTGAGCATGAATGTAATTGGACACATAAGCCATTTGGCATTATGCAGAAACTCACAAGCGCCATCGAGGTGTGGACCACGTGAGATACGGGGAGGGTACAGGTAAGTACGAGAGCTGGTAAGCTTTGCGATTGGGCAGGTAAGCCGTATAAGAAAGAAGATGCTTTCGAAAAAGGTCTGCTTTATACTAAAGCGGTAGTATATAAACAAGCATTAATATATTGGGCGTTTTGTATTGTTTTTTTTTTTTTTTTTTTCAAGTAAACATGCGAGCCTGTGCTGAGCATGAATGTAATTGGACACATAAGCCATTTGGCATTATGCAGAAACTCACAAGCGCCATCGAAGTGTGGACCACGTGAGATACGGGGAGGGTACAGGTAAGTACGAGAGCTGGTAAGCTTTGCGATTGGGCAGGTAAGCCGTATAAGAAAGAAGATGCTTTCGAAAAAGGTCTGCTTTATACTAAAGCGGTAGTATATAAACAAGCATTAATATATTGGGCGTTTTGTATTGTAATTGGTTTTTTTTTTTTTTTTTTTTTTTTTTTTCAAGTAAACATGCGAGCCTGTGCTGAGCATGAATGTAATTGGACACATAAGCCATTTGGCATTATGCAGAAACTCACAAGCGCCATCGAGGTGTGGACCACGTGAGATACGGGGAGGGTACAGGTAAGTACGAGAGCTGGTAAGCTTTGCGATTGGGCAGGTAAGCCGTATAAGAAAGAAGATGCTTTCGAAAAAAGGTCTGCTTTATACTAAAGCGGTAGTATATATTGGGCGTTTTTTATTCTAATTGGTCTGCTTCATACTAAAGTGGTAGTATATAAAGAAGCATTAATGTATTGTATTGTATTGTATTTGGTATGTTGTATTTGGCATTATTGATAACTGGTATTATTGATATATTGGTTTTATTGGTACTTGATCTTATCGTTAATTGGTCTTATTGATATCTGGAGATTGTATTTGGTATATTGTATTTGGTATATTGTATTTGGTATATTGATAACTGGTATTATTGATAAATTGGTCTTATTGGTACTTGATCTTGTTGTTAATTGGTCTTAATGATGTCTGGAAATTGTATTTGGTTTTTTTTTTTTTTTTTTTTTTTTTTTTTTTTTTTTTTTTTTTTTTTAATTTTTTTTTTTTTTTTTTTTTTTCAAGTAAACATGCGAGCCTGTGCTGAGCATGGATATTAAGCCATTTGGCATTATGAAGAAACTCACAAGCGCCATCGAGGTGTGGACCACGTGAGATACGGGGAGGGTACAGGTAAGTACGAGAGCTGGTAAGCTTTGCGATTGGGCAGGTAAGCCGTATAAGAAAGAAAATGCTTTCGAAAAAAGGTCTGCTTTATACTAAAGCGGTAGTATATAAACAAGCATTAATATATTGGGCGTTTTGTATTGTAATTGGTTTTTTTTTTTTTTTTTTTTCAAGTAAACATGCGAGCCTGTGCTGAGCATGAATGTAATTGGACACATAAGCCATTTGGCATTATGCAGAAACTCACAAGCGCCATCGAGGTGTGGACCACGTGAGATACGGGGAGGGTACAGGTAAGTACGAGGGTGGTAAGCTTTGCGATTGGGCAGGTAAGCCGTATAAGAAAGAAAATGCTTTCGAAAAAGGTCTGCTTTATACTAAAGCGGTAGTATATAAACAAGCATTAATATATTGGGCGTTTTGTATTGTAATTGGTTTTTTTTTTTTTTTTTTTTTTTTTTTTCAAGTAAACATGCGAGCCTGTGCTGAGCATGAATGTAATTGGACACATAAGCCATTTGGCATTATGCAGAAACTCACAAGCGCCATCGAGGTGTGGACCACGTGAGATACGGGGAGGGTACAGGTAAGTACGAGAGCTGGTAAGCTTTGCGATTGGGCAGGTAAGCCGTATAAGAAAAAAATGCTTTCGAAAAAGGTCTGCTTTATACTAAAGCGGTAGTATATATTGGGCGTTTTGTATTCTTTTTTTTTTTTTTTTTTTTTTTCTTTTTTTTTTTTTTTTTTCAAGTAAACATGCGAGCCTGTGCTGAGCATGAATGTAATGGACACATAAGCCATTTGGCATTATGCAGAAACTCACAAGCGCCATCGAGGTGTGGACCACGTGAGATACGGGGAGGGTACAGGTAAGTACGAGAGCTGGTAAGCTTTGCGATTGGGCAGGTAAGCCGTATAAGAAAGAAGATGCTT
>JAECWN010000297.1:0-145947 GCA_018150725.1 Drosophila quadrilineata
CGATTGTAATTGATTCCTATCGATGTTTTCGATTGTATTTGACTCTTTTCGATGTTTTTCGATTGTTTTCGATACTTTTCGACGTTTTATCGATTGTTTTTCATTCTTTTCGACGTTTTATCGATTGTTTTTGATTCTTTTTGATGTTTTTACGATTGTAATTGACTCCCTTTCGATGTTTTTTCCATTGTTATCGATAGTTTTCGATGTTTTTTCGATTGTTTTCGATACTTTTCGACGTTTTATCGATTGTTTTTGATTCTTTTCGATGTTTTTTCGATTGTAATTGACTCCTTTCAATGTTTTTTTCGCTTGTTTTCGATTCTTTTCGGTTGTTTTTGATTCTTTTCGATGTTTCTACGATTGTAATTGACTCCTTTCGATGTTTTTTCGATTGTTTTCGATACTTTTCGACGTTTTATCGATTGTTTTTGATTCTTTTCGATGTTTTTTCGATTGTAATTGACTCCTATCAATGTTTTTCGATTGTAATTGACTCCTTTCGATGTTTTTTTCGATTGTTTTCGATACTTTTCGACGTTTTATCGATTGTTTTGATTCTTTTCGATGTTTTTCGATTGTAATTGACTCCTATCAATGTTTTTCGATTGTAATTGACTCCTTTCGATGTTTTATCTATTATTTTTGATTCTTTTCGATGTTTTTCGATTGTAATTGACTCCTATCGATGTTTTTTCGATGTTTTTCGATTGTTTTCGATACTTTTCGACGTTTTATCGATTGTTTTTCATTCTTTTCGACGTTTCATCGATTGTTTTTGATTCTTTTCGATGTTTTTACGATTGTAATTGACTCCTTTCGATGTTTTTTCCATTGTTATCGATAGTTTTCGATGTTTTTTCGATTGTTTTCGATACTTTTCGACGTTTTATCGATTGTTTTTGATTCTTTTCGATGTTTTTTCGATTGTAATTGACTCCTTTCAATGTTTTTCGCTTGTTTTCGATTCTTTTCGGTTGTTTTTTGATTCTTTACGATGTTTCTACGATTGTAATTGACGCCTTTCGATGTTTTTTCGATTGTTATCGATAGTTTTCGATGTTTTTTCGATTGTTTTCGATACTTTTCGACGTTTTATCGATTGTTTTTGATTCTTTTCGATGTTTTTTCGATTGTAATTGACTCCTTTCGATGTTTTTTCGATTATTTTCGATACTTTTCGACGTTTTATCGATTGTTTTTGATTCTTTTCGATGTTTTTTCGATTGTAATTGACTCCTTTCGATGTTTTTCGATTGTTTTCGATACTTTTCGACGTTTTATCGATTGTTTTTGATTCTGTTCGATGTTTTTTCGATTGTTTTTGATTCTTTTCGATGTTTTTTCGATTGTAATTGACTCCTTTCGATGTTTTTCGATTGTTATCGATAGTTTTCGATGTTTTTTCGATTGTTTTCGATACTTTTCGACGTTTTATCGATTGTTTTTGATTCTTTTCGATGTTTTTTCGATTGTAATTGACTCCTTTCGATGTTTTTCGATTGTTTTCGATACTTTTCGACGTTTTATCGATTGTTTTTGACTCTTTTCGATGTTTTTTCGATTGTAATTGACTCTTTTCGATGTTTTTTCGATTGTTTTCGATACTTTTCAACGTTTTATCGATTGTTTTGGATGCTTTTCGATGTTTTTTTCGATTGTAATTGACTCCTATCAATGTTTTTTCGATTGTAATTGACTCCTTTCGATTTTTTTTCGATTGTTTTCGATACTTTTCGACGTTTTATCAAATGTTTTTGATTCTTTTCGATGTTTTTTCGATTGTGATTGACTCTTTTCGATGTTTTTCGATTGTTTTCGATACTTTTCGACGTTTTATCTATTGTTTTTGATTGTTTTCGATGTTTTTTCGATTGTAATTGACTCCTATCGATGTTTTTTCGATTGTAATTGACTCTTTTCGATGTTTTTTCGATTGTTTTCGATACTTTTCGACGTTTTATCGATTGTTTTTCATTCTTTTCGATGTTTTTACGATTTTAATTGACTCCTTTCGATGTTTTTTCGATTGTTATCGATAGTTTTCGATGTTTGTTCGATTGTTTTCGATACTTTTCGACGTTTTATCGATTGTTTCTGATTCTTTTCGATGTTTTTTCGATTGTAATGTCTCCTTTCGATGTTTTTTCGATTGTTTTCGATACTTTTCGACGTTTTATCGATTGTTTTTGACTCTTTTCGATGTTTTTTCGATTGTAATTGACTCCTTTCGATGTTTTTTCGATTGTTTTCGATACTTTTCGACGTTTTATCGATTGTTTTTGATTCTTTTCGATGGTTTTTCGATTGTAATTGACTCCTATCAATGTTTTTTTCGATTGTAATTGACTCCTTTCGATGTTTTTTCGATTGTTTTCGATACTTTTCGACGTTTTATCGATTGTTTTTCATTCTTTTCGATGTTTTTACGATTGTAATTGACTCATTTCGATGTTTTTTCGATTGTTATCGATAGTTTTCGATGTTTGTTCGATTGTTTTCGATACTTTTCGACGTTTTATCGATTGTTTTTGATTCTTTTCGATGTTTTTTCGATTGTAATTGACTCCTTTCGATGTTTTTTCGATTGTTTTCGATACTTTTCAACGTTTTATCGATTGTTTTTGATTCTTTTCGATGTTTTTCGATTGTAATTGACTCCTTTCAATGTTTTTTCGCTTGTTTTCGATTCTTTACGGTTGTTTTTGATTCTTTTCGATGTTTCTACGATTGTAATTGACTCCTTTCGATGTTTTTTCGATTGTTTTCGATACTTTTCGACGTTTTATCGATTGTTTTTGATTCTTTTCGATGTTTTTTCGATTGTAATTGACTCCTATCAATGTTTTTTCGATTGTAATTGACTCCTTTCGATGTTTTATCTATTGTTTCTGATTCTTTTCGATGTTTTTCGATTGTAATTGACTCCTATCGATGTTTTTTCGATGTTTTTCGATTGTTTTCGATACTTTTCGACGTTTTATCGATTGTTTTTCATTCTTTTCGACGTTTTATCGATTGTTTTTGATTCTTTTCGATGTTTTTACGATTGTAATTGACTCCTTTCGATGTTTTTTCCATTGTTATCGATAGTTTTCGATGTTTTTTCGATTGTTTTCGATACTTTTCGACGTTTTATCGATTGTTTTTGATTCTTTTCGATGTTTTTTCGATTGTAAATGACTCCTTTCAATGTTTTTTCGCTTGTTTTCGATTCTTTTCGGTTGTTTTTGATTCTTTACGATGTTTCTACGATTGTAATTGACTCCTTTCGATGTTTTTTCGATTGTTATCGATAGTTTTCGATGTTTTTTCGATTGTTTTCGATACTTTTCGACGTTTTATGGATTGTTTTTGATTCTTTTCGATGTTTTTTCGATTGTAATTGACTCCTTTCGATGTTTTTTCGATTATTTTCGATACTTTTCGACGTTTTATCGATTGTTTTTGATTCTTTTCGATGTTTTTTCGATTGTAATTGACTCCTTTCGATGATTTTTCGATTGTTTTCGATACTTTTCGACGTTTTATCGATTGTTTTTGATTCTGTTCGATGTTTTTTCGATTGTTTTTGATTCTTTTCGATGTTTTTTCGATTGTAATTGACTCCTTTCGATGTTTTTTCGATTGTTATCGATAGTTTTCGATGTTTTTTCGATTGTTTTCGATACTTTTCGACGTTTTATCGATTGTTTTTGATTCTTTTCGATGTTTTTTCGATTGTAATTGACTCCTTTCGATGTTTTTTCGATTGTTTTCGATACTTTTCGACGTTTTATCGATTGTTTTTGACTCTTTTCGATGTTTTTTCGATTGTAATTGACTCATTTCGATGTTTTTTCGATTGTTTTCGATACTTTTCAACGTTTTATCGATTGTTTTTGATTCTTTTCGATGGTTTTTCGATTGTAATTGACTCCTATCAATGTTTTTTCGATTGTAATTGACTCCTTTCGATGTTTTTTCGATTGTTTTCGATACTTTTCGACGTTTTATCGATTGTTTTGGATTCTTTTCGATGTTTTTTCGATTGTAATTGACTCCTATCAATGTTTTTTCGATTGTAATTGACTTCTTTCGATGTTTTTTCGATTGTTTTTGATACTTTTCGACGTTTTATCAAATGTTTTTGATTCTTTTCGATGATTTTTCGATTGTGATTGACTCTTTTCGATGTTTTTTCGATTGTTTTCGATACTTTTCGACGTTTTATCTTTTGTTTTTGATTGTTTTCGATGTTTTTTCGATTGTAATTGACCCTTATCCATGTTTTTTTGATTGTAATTGACTCCTTTCGATGTTTTTCGATTGTTTTCGATACTTTCCGACGTTTTATCGAATGTTTTTGATTCTTTTCGATGTTTTTTCGATTGTAATTGACTCCTATCGATGTTTTTTCGATTGTAATTGACTCTTTTCGATGTTTTTTCGATTGTTTTCGATACTTTTCGACGTTTTATCGATTGTTTTTCATTCTTTTCGATGTTTTTACGATTGTAATTGACTCCTTTCGATGTTTTTTCGATTGTTATCGATAGTTTTCGATGTTTTTTCGATTGTTTTCGATACTTTTCGACGTTTTATCGATTGTTTTTGATTCTTTTCGATGTTTTTTCGATTGTAATTGACTCCTTTCGATGTTTTTTCGATTGTAATTGACTCCTTTCGATGTTTTATCTATTGTTTTTGATTCTTTTCGATGTTTTTCGATTGTAATTGACTCCTATCGATGTTTTTTCGATTGTATTTGACTCTTTTCGATGTTTTTCGATTGTTTTCGATACTTTTCGACGTTTTATCGATTGTTTTTCATTCTTTTCGACGTTTTATCGATTGTTTTTGATTCTTTTTGATGTTTTTACGATTGTAATTGACTCCTTTCGATGTTTTTTCCATTGTTATCGATAGTTTTCGATGTTTTTTCGATTGTTTTCGATACTTTTCGACGTTTTATCGATTGTTTTTGATTCTTTTCGATGTTTTTTCGATTGTAATTGACTCCTTTCAATGTTTTTTCGCTTGTTTTCGATTCTTTTCGGTTGTTTTTGATTCTTTTCGATGTTTCTACGATTGTAATTGACTCCTTTCGATGTTTTTTTCGATTGTTTTCGATACTTTTCGACGTTTTATCGATTGTTTTTGATTCTTTTCGATGTTTTTTCGATTGTAATTGACTCCTATCAATGTTTTTCGATTGTAATTGACTCCTTTCGATGTTTTATCTATTGTTTTTGATTCTTTTCGATGTTTTTCGATTGTAATTGACTCCTATCGATGTTTTTTCGATGTTTTTCGATTGTTTTCGATACTTTTCGACGTTTTATCGATTGTTTTTCATTCTTTTCGACGTTTTATCGATTGTTTTTCATTCTTTTCGATGTTTTTACGATTGTAATTGACTCCTTTCGATGTTTTTTCCATTGTTATCGATAGTTTTCGATGTTTTTTCGATTGTTTTCGATACTTTTCGACGTTTTATCGATTGTTTTTGATTCTTTTCGATGTTTTTTCGATTGTAATTGACTCCTTTCAATGTTTTTTCGCTTGTTTTCGATTCTTTTCGGTTGTTTTTGATTCTTTACGATGTTTCTACGATTGTTATTGACTCCTTTCGATGTTTTTTCGATTGTTATCGATAGTTTTCGATGTTTTTTCGATTGTTTTCGATACTTTTCGACGTTTTATCGATTGTTTTTGATTCTTTTCGATGTTTTTTCGATTGTAATTGACTCCTTTCGATGTTTTTTCGATTATTTTCGATACTTTTCGACGTTTTATCGATTGTTTTTGATTCTTTTCGATGTTTTTTCGATTGTAACTGACTCCTTTCGATGTTTTTTCGATTGTTTTCGATACTTTTCGACGTTTTATCGATTGTTTTTGATTCTGTTCGATGTTTTTTCGATTGTTTTTGATTCTTTTCGATGTTTTTTCGATTGTTTTCGATACTTTTCGACGTTTTATCGATTGTTTTTGACTCTTTTCGATGTTTTTCGATTGTAATTGACTCTTTTCGATGTTTTTTCGATTGTTTTCGATACTTTTCAACGTTTTATCGATTGTTTTGGATGCTTTTCGATGTTTTTTCGATTGTAATTGACTCCTATCAATGTTTTTTCGATTGTAATTGACTCCTTTCGATTTTTTTTCGATTGTTTTCGATACTTTTCGACGTTTTATCAAATGTTTTTGATTCTTTTCGATGTTTTTTCGATTGTGATTGACTCTTTTCGATGTTTTTTCGATTGTTTTCGATACTTTTCGACGTTTTATCTATTGTTTTTGATTGTTTTCGATGTTTTTTCGATTGTTTTCGATACTTTTCGACGTTTTATCGATTGTTTTTCATTCTTTTCGATGTTTTTACGATTGTAATTGACTCCTTTCGATGTTTTTTCGATTGTTATCGATAGTTTTCGATGTTTGTTCGATTGTTTTCGATACTTTTCGACGTTTTATCGATTGTTTTTGATTCTTTTCGATGTTTTTTCGATTGTAATGTCTCCTTTCGATGTTTTTCGATTGTTTTCGATACTTTTCGACGTTTTATCGATTGTTTTTGACTCTTTTCGATGTTTTTTCGATTGTAATTGACTCCTTTCGATGTTTTTTCGATTGTTTTCGATACTTTTCAACGTTTTATCGATTGTTTTTGATTCTTTTCGATGGTTTTTCGATTGTAATTGACTCCTATCAATGTTTTTCGATTGTAATTGACTCCTTTCGATGTTTTTTCGATTGTTTTCGATACTTTTCGACGTTTTATCGATTGTTTTTCATTCTTTTCGATGTTTTTACGATTGTAATTGACTGCTTTCGATGTTTTTTCGATTGTTATCGTATTTTATGTTTGTTCGATTGTTTTGTTTCGATTTTTTGTTTTTTTTTTTTTTTGATTGTTTTCGATACTTTTCGACGTTTTATCGATTGTTTTTGATTCTTTTCGATGTTTTTTCGATTGTAATTGACTCCTTTCGATGTTTTTTTTTTCGATTGTTTTTTGATTCTTTTCGACGTTTCTATCGATTGTTTTTGACTCTTTTCGATGTTTTTTCGATTGTTTTCGATACTTTTCGACGTTTTATCGATTGTTTTTGATTCTTTTCGATGTTTTTTCGATTGTAATTGACTCCTATCAATGTTTTTCGATTGTAATTCCTTCTCTCGATGTTTTATCTATTGTTTCTGATTCTTTTCGATGTTTTTCGATTGTAATTGACTCCTATCGATGTTTTTTCGATGTTTTTCGATTGTTTTCGATACTTTTCGACGTTTTATCGATTGTTTTTCATTCTTTTCGACGTTTTATCGATTGTTTTTGATTCTTTTCGATGTTTTTACGATTGTAATTGACTCCTTTCGATGTTTTTTCCATTGTTATCGATAGTTTTCGATGTTTTTCGATTGTTTTCGATACTTTTCGACGTTTTATCGATTGTTTTTGATTCTTTTCGATGTTTTTTCGATTGTAATTGACTCCTTTCAATGTTTTTTTCGCTTGTTTTCGATTCTTTTCGGTTGTTTTTGATTCTTTACGATGTTTCTACGATTGTAATTGACTCCTTTCGATGTTTTTTCGATTGTTATCGATAGTTTTAGATTTTTTTTCGATTGTTTTCGATACTTTTCGACGTTTTATGGATTGTTTTTGATTCTTTTCGATGTTTTTTCGATTGTAATTGACTCCTTTCGATGTTTTTTCGATTATTTTCGATACTTTTCGACGTTTTATCGATTGTTTTTGATTCTTTTCGATGTTTTTTCGATTGTAATTGACTCCTTTCGATGATTTTTCGATTGTTTTCGATACTTTTCGACGTTTTATCGATTGTTTTTGATTCTGTTCGATGTTTTTTCGATTGTTTTTGATTCTTTTCGATGTTTTTTCGATTGTAATTGACTCCTTTCGATGTTTTTTCGATTGTTATCGATAGTTTTCGATGTTTTTTCGATTGTTTTCGATACTTTTCGACGTTTTATCGATTGTTTTTGATTCTTTTCGATGTTTTTTCGATTGTAATTGACTCCTTTCGATGTTTTTTCGATTGTTTTCGATACTTTTCGACGTTTTATCGATTGTTTTTGACTCTTTTCGATTTTTTTCGATTGTAATTGACTCTTTTCGATGTTTTTTCGATTGTTTTCGATACTTTTCGACGTTTTATCGATTGTTTTGGATGCTTTTCGATGTTTTTTCGATTGTCATTGACTCCTATCAATGTTTTTTCGATTGTAATTGACTCCTTTCGATTTTTTTCGATTGTTTTCGATACTTTTCGACGTTTTATCAAATGTTTTTGATTCTTTTCGATGTTTTTTCGATTGTGATTGACTCTTTTCGATGTTTTTTCGATTGTTTTCGATACTTTTCGACGTTTTATCTATTGTTTTTGATTGTTTTCGATGTTTTTTCGATTGTAATTGACTCCTATCGATGTTTTTTCGATTGTAATTGACTCTTTTCGATGTTTTTTCGATTGTTTTCGATACTTTTCGACGTTTTATCGATTGTTTTTCATTCTTTTCGATGTTTTTACGATTGTAATTGACTCCTTTCGATGTTTTTTCGATTGTTATCGATTGTTTTCGATACTTTTCGACGTTTTATCGATTGTTTTTGATTCTTTTCGATGTTTTTTCGATTGTAATGTCTCCTTTCGATGTTTTTTCGATTGTTTTCGATACTTTTCGACGTTTTATCGATTGTTTTTGACTCTTTTCGATGTTTTTTCGATTGTAATTGACTCCTTTCGATGTTTTTTCGATTGTTATCGATAGTTTTCGATGTTTTTTCGATTATTTTCGATACTTTTCGACGTTTTATCGATTGTTTTTGATTCTTTTCGATGTTTTTTCGATTGTAATTGACTCCTTTCGATGTTTTTTCGATTGTTTTCGATACTTTTCGACGTTTTATCGATTGTTTTTCATTCTTTTCGATGTTTTTACGATTGTAATTGACTCCTTTCGATGTTTTTTCGATTGTTATCGATAGTTTTCGATGTTTGTTGAATGTTTTCGATACTTTTCGACGTTTTATCGATTGTTTTTGATTCTTTTCGATGTTTTTTCGATTGTAATTGACTCTTTTCGATGTTTTTTCGATTGTTTTCGATACTTTTCGACGTTTTATCGATTGTTTTTCATTCTTTTCGATGTTTTTACGATTGTAATTGACTCCTTTCGATGTTTTTTCGATTGTTATCGATAGTTTTCGATGTTTGTTCGATTGTTTTCGATACTTTTCGACGTTTTATCGATTGTTTTTGATTCTTTTCGATGTTTTTTCGATTGTAATTGACTCCTTTCGATGTTTTTTCGATTGTTTTCGATACTTTTCGACGTTTTATCGATTGTTTTTGACTCTTTTCGATGTTTTTTCGATTGTAATTGACTCCTTTCGATGTTTTTTCGATTGTTTTCGATACTTTTCGACGTTTTATCGATTGTTTTGGATTCTTTTCGATGTTTTTTCGATTGTAATTGACTCCTATCAATGTTTTTTCGATTGTAATTGACTTCTTTCGATGTTTTTTCGATTGTTTTCGATACTTTTCGACGTTTTATCTATTGTTTTTGATTGTTTTCGATGTTTTTTCGATTGTAATTGACCCCTATCGATGTTTTTTCGATTGTAATTGACTCCTTTCGATGTTTTTCGATTGTTTTCGATACTTTCCGACGTTTTATCGAATGTTTTTGATTCTTTTCGATGTTTTTTCGATTGTAATTGACTCCTATCGATGTTTTTTCGATTGTAATTGACTTCTTTCGATGTTTTTTCGATTGTTTTCGATACTTTTCGACGTTTTATCGATTGTTTTTCATTCTTTTCGATGTTTTTACGATTGTAATTGACTCCTTTCGATGTTTTTTCGATTGTTATCGATAGTTTTCGATGTTTGTTCGATTGTTTTCGATACTTTTCGACGTTTTATCGATTGTTTTTGATTCTTTTCGATGTTTTTTCGATTGTAATGTCTCCTTTCGATGTTTTTTCGATTGTTTTCGATACTTTTCGACGTTTTATCGATTGTTTTTGACTCTTTTCGATGTTTTTTCGATTGTAATTGACTCCTTTCGATGTTTTTTCGATTGTTTTCGATACTTTTCAACGTTTTATCGATTGTTTTTGATTCTTTTCGATGGTTTTTCGATTGTAATTGACTCCTATCAATGTTTTTTCGATTGTAATTGACTCCTTTCGATGTTTTTTCGATTGTTTTCGATACTTTTCGACGTTTTATCGATTGTTTTTCATTCTTTTCGATGTTTTTACGATTGTAATTGACTCATTTCGATGTTTTTTCGATTGTTATCGATAGTTTTCGATGTTTGTTCGATTGTTTTCGATACTTTTCGACGTTTTATCGATTGTTTTTGATTCTTTTCGATGTTTTTTCGATTGTAATTGACTCCTTTCGATGTTTTTTCGATTGTTTTCGATACTTTTCAACGTTTTATCGATTGTTTTTGATTCTTTTCGATGTTTTTTCGATTGTAATTGACTCCTTTCAATGTTTTTTCGCTTGTTTTCGATTCTTTACGGTTGTTTTTGATTCTTTTCGATGTTTCTACGATTGTAATTGACTCCTTTCGATGTTTTTTCGATTGTTTTCGATACTTTTCGACGTTTTATCGATTGTTTTTGATTCTTTTCGATGTTTTTTCGATTGTAATTGACTCCTATCAATGTTTTTTCGATTGTAATTGACTCCTTTCGATGTTTTATCTATTGTTTCTGATTCTTTTCGATGTTTTTCGATTGTAATTGACTCCTATCGATGTTTTTTCGATGTTTTTCGATTGTTTTCGATACTTTTCGACGTTTTATCGATTGTTTTTCATTCTTTTCGACGTTTTATCGATTGTTTTTGATTCTTTTCGATGTTTTTACGATTGTAATTGACTCCTTTCGATGTTTTTTCCATTGTTATCGATAGTTTTCGATGTTTTTCGATTGTTTTCGATACTTTTCGACGTTTTATCGATTGTTTTTGATTCTTTTCGATGTTTTTTCGATTGTAATTGACTCCTTTCAATGTTTTTTCGCTTGTTTTCGATTCTTTTCGGTTGTTTTTGATTCTTTACGATGTTTCTACGATTGTAATTGACTCCTTTCGATGTTTTTTCGATTGTTATCGATAGTTTTCGATGTTTTTTCGATTGTTTTCGATACTTTTCGACGTTTTATGGATTGTTTTTGATTCTTTTCGATGTTTTTTCGATTGTAATTGACTCCTTTCGATGTTTTTTCGATTATTTTCGATACTTTTCGACGTTTTATCGATTGTTTTTGATTCTTTTCGATGTTTTTTCGATTGTAATTGACTCCTTTCGATGATTTTTCGATTGCTTTCGATACTTTTCGACGTTTTATCGATTGTTTTTGATTCTGTTCGATGTTTTTTCGATTGTTTTTGATTCTTTTCGATGTTTTTTCGATTGTAATTGACTCCTTTCGATGTTTTTTCGATTGTTATCGATAGTTTTCGATGTTTTTTCGATTGTTTTCGATACTTTTCGACGTTTTATCGATTGTTTTTGATTCTTTTCGATGTTTTTTCGATTGTAATTGACTCCTTTCGATGTTTTTTCGATTGTTTTCGATACTTTTCGACGTTTTATCGATTGTTTTTGACTCTTTTCGATTTTTTTTCGATTGTAATTGACTCTTTTCGATGTTTTTTCGATTGTTTTCGATACTTTTCGACGTTTTATCGATTGTTTTGGATGCTTTTCGATGTTTTTTCGATTGTCATTGACTCCTATCAATGTTTTTTCGATTGTAATTGACTCCTTTCGATTTTTTTTCGATTGTTTTCGATACTTTTCGACGTTTTATCAAATGTTTTTGATTCTTTTCGATGTTTTTTCGATTGTGATTGACTCTTTTCGATGTTTTTTCGATTGTTTTCGATACTTTTCGACGTTTTATCTATTGTTTTTGATTGTTTTCGATGTTTTTTCGATTGTAATTGACTCCTATCGATGTTTTTTCGATTGTAATTGACTCTTTTCGATGTTTTTTCGATTGTTTTCGATACTTTTCGACGTTTTATCGATTGTTTTTCATTCTTTTCGATGTTTTTACGATTGTAATTGACTCCTTTCGATGTTTTTTCGATTGTTATCGATTGTTTTCGATACTTTTCGACGTTTTATCGATTGTTTTTGATTCTTTTCGATGTTTTTTCGATTGTAATGTCTCCTTTCGATGTTTTTTCGATTGTTTTCGATACTTTTCGACGTTTTATCGATTGTTTTTGACTCTTTTCGATGTTTTTTCGATTGTAATTGACTCCTTTCGATGTTTTTTCGATTGTTATCGATAGTTTTCGATGTTTTTTCGATTATTTTCGATACTTTTCGACGTTTTATCGATTGTTTTTGATTCTTTTCGATGTTTTTTCGATTGTAATTGACTCCTTTCGATGTTTTTTCGATTGTTTTCGATACTTTTCGACGTTTTATCGATTGTTTTTCATTCTTTTCGATGTTTTTACGATTGTAATTGACTCCTTTCGATGTTTTTTCGATTGTTATCGATAGTTTTCGATGTTTGTTGAATGTTTTCGATACTTTTCGACGTTTTATCGATTGTTTTTGATTCTTTTCGATGTTTTTTCGATTGTAATTGACTCTTTTCGATGTTTTTTCGATTGTTTTCGATACTTTTCGACGTTTTATCGATTGTTTTTCATTCTTTTCGATGTTTTTACGATTGTAATTGACTCCTTTCGATGTTTTTTCGATTGTTATCGATAGTTTTCGATGTTTGTTCGATTGTTTTCGATACTTTTCGACGTTTTATCGATTGTTTTTGATTCTTTTCGATGTTTTTTCGATTGTAATTGACTCCTTTCGATGTTTTTTGATTGTTTTCGATACTTTTCGACGTTTTATCGATTGTTTTTGACTCTTTTCGATGTTTTTTCGATTGTAATTGACTCCTTTCGATGTTTTTTCGATTGTTTTCGATACTTTTCGACGTTTTATCGATTGTTTTGGATTCTTTTCGATGTTTTTTCGATTGTAATTGACTCCTATCAATGTTTTTCGATTGTAATTGACTTCTTTCGATGTTTTTTCGATTGTTTTCGATACTTTTCGACGTTTTATCGATTGTTTTTGATTGTTTTCGATGTTTTTTCGATTGTAATTGACCCCCTATCGATGTTTTTTCGATTGTAATTGACTCCTTTCGATGTTTTTCGATTGTTTTCGATACTTTCCGACGTTTTATCGAATGTTTTTGATTCTTTTCGATGTTTTTTGATTGTAATTGACTCTATCGATGTTTTTTGATTGTAATTGACTTTTTCGATGTTTTTTCGATTGTTTTCGATACTTTTCGACGTTTTATCTATTGTTTTTGATTGTTTTCGATGTTTTTTCGATTGTAATTGACCCCTATCGATGTTTTTTCGATTGTAATTGACTCCTTTCGATGTTTTTCGATTGTTTTCGATACTTTTCGACGTTTTATCGATTGTTTTTGACTCTTTTCGATGTTTTTTCGATTGTAATTGACTCCTTTCGATGTTTTTTCGATTGTTTTCGATACTTTTCGACGTTTTATCTATTGTTTTTGATTGTTTTCGATGTTTTTTCGATTGTAATTGACCCCTATCGATGTTTTTTCGATTGTAATTGACTCCTTTCGATGTTTTTCGATTGTTTTCGATACTTTCCGACGTTTTATCGAATGTTTTTGATTCTTTTCGATGTTTTTTCGATTGTAATTGACTCCTATCGATGTTTTTTCGATTGTAATTGACTCTTTTCGTTGTTTTTTCGATTGATTTCGATACTTTTCGACGTTTTTACGATTGTAATTGACTCCTTTCGATGTTTTTTCGATTGTTATCGATAGTTTTCGATGTTTTTTCGATTGTTTTCGATACTTTTCGACGTTTTATCGATTGTTTTTGACTCCTTTCGATGTTTTTTCGATTGTAATTGACTCCTTTCGATGTTTTATCTATTGTTTTTGATTCTTTTCGATGTTTATCGATTGTAATTGACTCCTATCGATGTTTTTTCGATTGTAATTGACTCTTTTCGATGTTTTTACGATTGTAATTGACTCCTTTCGATGTTTTTTCCATTGTTATCGATAGCTTTCGATGTTTTTTCGATTGTTTTCGATACTTTTCGACGTTTTATCGATTGTTCTTGATTCTTTTCGATGTTTTTTCGATTGTAATTGACTCCTTTCAACGTTTTTTCGCTTGTTTTCGATTCTTTTCGGTTGTTTTTGATTCTTTTCGATGTTTCTACGATTGTAATTGACTCCTTTCGATGTTTTTTCGATTGTTATCGATAGTTTTCGATGTTTTTTCGATTGTTTTCGATACTTTTCGACGTTTTATCGATTGTTTTTGATTCTTTTCGATGTTTTTTCGATTGTTTTTGATTCTTTTCGATGTTTTTTCGATTGTAATTGACTCCTTTCGATGTTTTTTCGATTGTTATCGATAGTTTTCGATGTTTTTTCGATTGTTTTCGATACTTTTCGACGTTTTATCGATTGTTTTTGATTCTTTTCGATGTTTTTTCGATTGTTTTTGATTCTTTTCGATGTTTTTTCGATTGTAATTGACTCCTATCAATGTTTTTTCGATTGTAATTGACTTCTTTCGATGTTTTTTCGATTGTTTTCGATACTTTTCGACGTTTTATCTATTGTTTTTGATTGTTTTCGATGTTTTTTCGATTGTAATTGACCCCTATCGATGTTTTTTCGATTGTAATTGACTCCTTTCGATGTTTTTCGATTGTTTTCGATACTTTCCGACGTTTTATCGAATGTTTTTGATTCTTTTCGATGTTTTTTCGATTGTAATTGACTCCTATCGATGTTTTTTCGATTGTAATTGACTTCTTTCGATGTTTTTTCGATTGTTTTCGATACTTTTCGACGTTTTATCTATTGTTTTTGATTGTTTTCGATGTTTTTTCGATTGTAATTGACCCCTATCGATGTTTTTTCGATTGTAATTGACTCCTTTCGATGTTTTTCGATTGTTTTCGATACTTTTCGACGTTTTATCGATTGTTTTTGACTCTTTTCGATGTTTTTTCGATTGTAATTGACTCCTTTCGATGTTTTTTCGATTGTTTTCGATACTTTTCGACGTTTTATCTATTGTTTTTGATTGTTTTCGATGTTTTTTCGATTGTAATTGACCCCTATCGATGTTTTTTCGATTGTAATTGACTCCTTTCGATGTTTTTCGATTGTTTTCGATACTTTCCGACGTTTTATCGAATGTTTTTGATTCTTTTCGATGTTTTTTCGATTGTAATTGACTCCTATCGATGTTTTTCGATTGTAATTGACTCTTTTCGTTGTTTTTTCGATTGATTTCGATACTTTTCGACGTTTTTACGATTGTAATTGACTCCTTTCGATGTTTTTTCGATTGTTATCGATAGTTTTCGATGTTTTTTCGATTGTTTTCGATACTTTTCGACGTTTTATCGATTGTTTTTGACTCCTTTCGATGTTTTTTCGATTGTAATTGACTCCTTTCGATGTTTTATCTATTGTTTTTGATTCTTTTCGATGTTTATCGATTGTAATTGACTCCTATCGATGTTTTTTCGATTGTAATTGACTCTTTTCGATGTTTTTACGATTGTAATTGACTCCTTTCGATGTTTTTTCCATTGTTATCGATAGCTTTCGATGTTTTTTCGATTGTTTTCGATACTTTTCGACGTTTTATCGATTGTTTTTGATTCTTTTCGATGTTTTTTCGATTGTAATTGACTCCTTTCAACGTTTTTTCGCTTGTTTTCGATTCTTTTCGGTTGTTTTTGATTCTTTTCGATGTTTCTACGATTGTAATTGACTCCTTTCGATGTTTTTTCGATTGTTATCGATAGTTTTCGATGTTTTTTCGATTGTTTTCGATACTTTTCGACGTTTTATCGATTGTTTTTGATTCTTTTCGATGTTTTTTCGATTGTTTTTGATTCTTTTCGATGTTTTTTCGATTGTAATTGACTCCTTTCGATGTTTTTTCGATTGTTATCGATAGTTTTCGATGTTTTTTCGATTGTTTTCGATACTTTTCGACGTTTTATCGATTGTTTTTGATTCTTTTCGATGTTTTTTCGATTGTAATTGACTCTTTTCGATGTTTTTTCGATTGTTATCGATAGTTTTCGATGTTTTTTCGATTGTTTTCGATACTTTTCGACGTTTTATCTATTGTTTTTGATTGTTTTCGATGTTTTTTCGATTGTAATTGACCCCTATCGATGTTTTTTCGATTGTAATTGACTCCTTTCGATGTTTTTCGATTGTTTTCGATACTTTCCGACGTTTTATCGAATGTTTTTGATTCTTTTCGATGTTTTTTCGATTGTAATTGACTCCTATCGATGTTTTTTCGATTGTAATTGACTTCTTTCGATGTTTTTTCGATTGTTTTCGATACTTTTCGACGTTTTATCTATTGTTTTTGATTGTTTTCGATGTTTTTTCGATTGTAATTGACCCCTATCGATGTTTTTTCGATTGTAATTGACTCCTTTCGATGTTTTTCGATTGTTTTCGATACTTTTCGACGTTTTATCGATTGTTTTTGACTCTTTTCGATGTTTTTTCGATTGTAATTGACTCCTATCGATGTTTTTTCGATTGTAATTGACTCTTTTCGTTGTTTTTTCGATTGTTTTCGATACTTTTCGACGTTTTTACGATTGTAATTGACTCCTTTCGATGTTTTTCGATTGTTTTCGATACTTTCCGACGTTTTATCGAATGTTTTTGATTCTTTTCGATGTTTTTTCGATTGTAATTGACTCCTATCGATGTTTTTCGATTGTAATTGACTTCTTTCGATGTTTTTTCGATTGTTTTCGATACTTTTCGACGTTTTATCTATTGTTTTTGATTGTTTTCGATGTTTTTTCGATTGTAATTGACCCCTATCGATGTTTTTTCGATTGTAATTGACTCCTTTCGATGTTTTTCGATTGTTTTCGATACTTTTCGACGTTTTATCGATTGTTTTTGATTCTTTTCGATGTTTTTTCGATTGTAATTGACTCCTTTCGATGTTTTTTCGATTGTTTTCGATACTTTTCGACGTTTTATCTATTGTTTTTGATTGTTTTCGATGTTTTTTCGATTGTAATTGACCCCTATCGATGTTTTTTCGATTGTAATTGACTCCTTTCGATGTTTTTCGATTGTTTTCGATACTTTCCGACGTTTTATCGAATGTTTTTGATTCTTTTCGATGTTTTTTCGATTGTAATTGACTCCTATCGATGTTTTTTCGATTGTAATTGACTCTTTTCGTTGTTTTTTCGATTGTTTTCGATACTTTTCGACGTTTTTACGATTGTAATTGACTCCTTTCGATGTTTTTTCGATTGTTATCGATAGTTTTCGATGTTTTTTCGATTGTTTTCGATACTTTTCGACGTTTTATCGATTGTTTTTGACTCCTTTCGATGTTTTTTCGATTGTAATTGACTCCTTTCGATGTTTTATCTATTGTTTTTGATTCTTTTCGATGTTTATCGATTGTAATTGACTCCTATCGATGTTTTTTCGATTGTAATTGACTCTTTTCGATGTTTTTACGATTGTAATTGACTCCTTTCGATGTTTTTTCCATTGTTATCAATAGCTTTCGATGTTTTTTCGATTGTTTTCGATACTTTTCGACGTTTTATCGATTGTTTTTGATTCTTTTCGATGTTTTTTCGATTGTAATTGACTCCTTTCAACGTTTTTTCGCTTGTTTTCGATTCTTTTCGGTTGTTTTTGATTCTTTTCGATGTTTCTACGATTGTAATTGACTCCTTTCGATGTTTTTTCGATTGTTATCGATAGTTTTCGATGTTTTTTCGATTGTTTTCGATACTTTTCGACGTTTTATCGATTGTTTTTGATTCTTTTCGATGTTTTTTCGATTGTTTTTGATTCTTTTCGATGTTTTTTCGATTGTAATTGACTCCTTTCGATGTTTTTTCGATTGTTATCGATAGTTTTCGATGTTTTTTCGATTGTTTTCGATACTTTTCGACGTTTTATCGATTGTTTTTGATTCTTTTCGATGTTTTTTCGATTGTAATTGACTCCTTTCGATGTTTTTTCGATTGTTATCGATAGTTTTCGATGTTTTTTCGATTATTTTCGATACTTTTCGACGTTTTATTGATTGTTTTTGATTCTTTTCGATGTTTTTTCGATTGTAATTGACTCCTTTCGATGTTTTTTCGATTGTTATCGATAGTTTTCGATGTTTTTTCGATTGTTTTCGATACTTTTCGACGTTTTATCGATTGTTTTTGATTCTTTTCGATGTTTTTTCGATTGTAATTGACTCCTTTCGATGTTTTTTTGATTGTTTTCGATACTTTTCGACGTTTTATCGATTGTTTTTGACTCTTTTCGATGATTTTTCGATTGTAATTGACTCTTTTCGATGTTTTTTCGATTGTTTTCGATACTTTTCGACGTTTTATCGATTGTTTTGGATTCTTTTCGATGTTTTTTCGATTGTAATTGACTCCTATCAATGTTTTTTCGATTGTAATTGACTCCTTTCGATGTTTTTTCGATTGTTTTCGATACTTTTCGACGTTTTATCAAATGTTTTTGATTCTTTTCGATGTTTTTTCGATTGTGATTGACTCTTTTCGATGTTTTTTCGATTGTTTTCGATACTTTTCGACGTTTTATCTATTGTTTTTGATTGTTTTCGATGTTTTTCCAATTGTAATTGACCCCTATCGATGTTTTTTCGATTGTAATTGATTCCTTTCGATGTTTTTCGATTGTTTTCGATACTTTTCGACGTTTTATCGATTGTTTTTGACTCTTTTCGATGTTTTTTCGATTGTAATTGACTCCTTTCGATGTTTTTTCGATTGTTTTCGATACTTTTCGACGTTTTATCGATTGTTTTTGATTCTTTTCGATGTTTTTTCGATTGTTTTTGATTCTTTTCGATGTTTTTTTCGATTGTAATTGACTCCTTTCGATGTTTTTTCGATTGTTATCGATAGTTTTCGATGTTTTTTCGATTGTTTTCGATACTTTTCGACGTTTTATCGATTGTTTTTGATTCTTTTCGATGTTTTTTCGATTGTAATTGACTCCTTTCGATGATTTTTCGATTGTTATCGATAGTTTTCGATGTTTTTTCGATTATTTTCGATACTTTTCGACGTTTTATCGATTGTTTTTGATTCTTTTCGATGTTTTTTCGATTGTAATTGACTCCTTTCGATGTTTTTTCGATTGTTTTCGATACTTTTCGACGTTTTATCGATTGTTTTTCATTCTTTTCGATGTTTTTACGATTGTAATTGACTCCTTTCGATGTTTTTTCGATTGTTATCGATAGTTTTCGATGTTTGTTGATTGTTTTCGATACTTTTCGACGTTTTATCGATTGTTTTTGATTCTTTTCGATGTTTTTTCGATTGTAATTGACTCCTTTCGATGTTTTTTCGATTGTTTTCGATACTTTTCAACGTTTTATCGATTGTTTTTGATTCTTTTCGATGTTTTTTCGATTGTAATTGACTCCTTTCGATGTTTTTTCGATTGTTTTCGATACTTTTCAACGTTTTATCGATTGTTTTTGATTCTTTTCGATGTTTTTTCGATTGTAATTGACTCTTTTCGATGTTTTTTCGATTGTTTTCGATACTTTTCGACGTTTTATCGATTGTTTTTCATTCTTTTCGATGTTTTTACGATTGTAATTGACTCCTTTCGATGTTTTTTCGATTGTTATCGATAGTTTTCGATGTTTGTTCGATTGTTTTCGATACTTTTCGACGTTTTATCGATTGTTTTTGATTCTTTTCGATGTTTTTTCGATTGTAATTGACTCCTTTCGATGTTTTTTCGATTGTTTTCGATACTTTTCGACGTTTTATCGATTGTTTTTGACTCTTTTCGATGTTTTTTCGATTGTAATTGACTCCTTTCGATGTTTTTTCGATTGTTTTCGATACTTTTCGACGTTTTATCGATTGTTTTGGATTCTTTTCGATGTTTTTTCGATTGTAATTGACTCCTATCAATGTTTTTTCGATTGTAATTGACTTCTTTCGATGTTTTTTCGATTGTTTTCGATACTTTTCGACGTTTTATCTATTGTTTTTGATTGTTTTCGATGTATTTTCGATTGTAATTGACCCCTATCGATGTTTTTTCGATTGTAATTGACTCCTTTCGATGTTTTTCGATTGTTTTCGATACTTTCCGACGTTTTATCGAATGTTTTTGATTCTTTTCGATGTTTTTTCGATTGTAATTGACTCCTATCGATGTTTTTCGATTGTAATTGACTTCTTTCGATGTTTTTTCGATTGTTTTCGATACTTTTCGACGTTTTATCTATTGTTTTTGATTGTTTTCGATGTTTTTTCGATTGTAATTGACCCCTATCGATGTTTTTTCGATTGTAATTGACTCCTTTCGATGTTTTTTTTCGATTTTTTCGATTGTTTTCGATACTTTTCGACGTTTTGTTTTTTTTTTTGAGTTTTATCGATTGTTTTTTGACTTCGCTTTTTCGATGTTTTTTCGATTGTAATTGACTCCTTTCGATGTTTTTTCGATTGTTTTCGATACTTTTCGACGTTTTATCTATTGTTTTTGATTGTTTTCGATGTTTTTTCGATTGTAATTGACCCTTATCGATGTTTTTTCGATTGTAATTGACTCCTTTCGATGTTTTTCGATTGTTTTCGATACTTTCCGACGTTTTATCGAATGTTTTTGATTCTTGTAATTGACTCCTATCGATGTTTTTTCGATTGTAATTGACTCTTTTCGTTGTTTTTTCGATTGTTTTCGATACTTTTCGACGTTTTATCGATTGTTTTTGATTCTTTTCGATGTTTTTTCGATTGTTTTTGATTCTTTTCGATGTTTTTTTGATTGTAATTGACTCCTTTCGATGTTTTTTCGATTGTTATCGATAGTTTTCGATGTTTTTTCGATTGTTTTCGATACTTTTCGACGTTTTATCGATTGTTTTTGATTCTTTTCGATGTTTTTACGATTGTAATTGACTCCTTTCGATGTTTTTTCGATTGTAATTGACTCCTTTCGATGTTTTTTCGATTGTTTTCGATACTTTTCGACCTTTTATCGATTGTTTTTGATTCTTTTCGACGTTTTATCGATTGTTTTTGATTCTTTTCGATGTTTCTACGATTGTAATTGACTCCTTTCGATGTTTTTTCGATTGTTATCGATAGTTTTCGATGTTTTTTCGATTGTTTTCGATACTTTTCGACGTTTTATCGATTGTTTTTGATTCTTTTCGATGTTTTTTCGATTGTTTTTGATTCTTTTCGATGTTTTTTCGATTGTAATTGACTCCTTTCGATGTTTTTTCGATTGTTTTCGATACTTTTCGACGTTTTTTCGATTGTTTTTGATTCTTTTCGACGTTTTATCGATTGTTTTTGATTCTTTTCGATGTTTTTACGATTGTAATTGACTCCTTTCGATGTTTTTTCGATTGTAATTGACTCCTTTCGATGTTTTTTCGATTGTTTTCGATACTTTTCGACCTTTTATCGATTGTTTTTGATTCTTTTCGACGTTTTATCGATTGTTTTTGATTCTTTTCGATGTTTTTACGATTGTAATTGACTCCTTTCGATGTTTTTCGATTGTTTTCGATACTTTCCGACGTTTTATCGAATGTTTTTGATTCTTTTCGATGTTTTTTCGATTGTAATTGACTCCTATCGATGTTTTTTCGATTGTAATTGACTTCTTTCGATGTTTTTTCGATTGTTTTCGATACTTTTCGACGTTTTATCTATTGTTTTTGATTGTTTTCGATGTTTTTTCGATTGTAATTGACCCCTATCGATGTTTTTTCGATTGTAATTGACTCCTTTCGATGTTTTTCGATTGTTTTCGATACTTTTCGACGTTTTATCGATTGTTTTTGACTCTTTTCGATGTTTTTTCGATTGTAATTGACTCCTATCGATGTTTTTTCGATTGTAATTGACTCTTTTCGTTGTTTTTTCGATTGTTTTCGATACTTTTCGACGTTTTTACGATTGTAATTGACTCCTTTCGATGTTTTTCGATTGTTTTCGATACTTTCCGACGTTTTATCGAATGTTTTTGATTCTTTTCGATGTTTTTTCGATTGTAATTGACTCCTATCGATGTTTTTTCGATTGTAATTGACTTCTTTCGATGTTTTTTCGATTGTTTTCGATACTTTTCGACGTTTTATCTATTGTTTTTGATTGTTTTCGATGTTTTTTCGATTGTAATTGACCCCTATCGATGTTTTTTCGATTGTAATTGACTCCTTTCGATGTTTTTCGATTGTTTTCGATACTTTTCGACGTTTTATCGATTGTTTTTGACTCTTTTCGATGTTTTTTCGATTGTAATTGACTCCTTTCGATGTTTTTTCGATTGTTTTCGATACTTTTCGACGTTTTATCTATTGTTTTTGATTGTTTTCGATGTTTTTTCGATTGTAATTGACCCCTATCGATGTTTTTTCGATTGTAATTGACTCCTTTCGATGTTTTTCGATTGTTTTCGATACTTTCCGACGTTTTATCGAATGTTTTTGATTCTTTTCGATGTTTTTTCGATTGTAATTGACTCCTATCGATGTTTTTTCGATTGTAATTGACTCTTTTCGTTGTTTTTTCGATTGTTTTCGATACTTTTCGACGTTTTTACGATTGTAATTGACTCCTTTCGATGTTTTTTCGATTGTTATCGATAGTTTTCGATGTTTTTTCGATTGTTTTCGATACTTTTCGACGTTTTATCGATTGTTTTTGACTCCTTTCGATGTTTTTTCGATTGTAATTGACTCCTTTCGATGTTTTATCTATTGTTTTTGATTCTTTTCGATGTTTATCGATTGTAATTGACTCCTATCGATGTTTTTTCGATTGTAATTGACTCTTTTCGATGTTTTTACGATTGTAATTGACTCCTTTCGATGTTTTTTCCATTGTTATCGATAGCTTTCGATGTTTTTTGATTGTTTTCGATACTTTTCGACGTTTTTTCGATTGTTTTTGATTCTTTTCGATGTTTTTTCGATTGTATTCGATTAACGTTTTTTTTTTGTCGTTTTATCGATTGTTTTTGATTCTTTTCGATGTTTCTTCGATTGTAATTGACTCCTTTCGATGTTTTTTCGATTGTTTTTGATAGTTTTCGATGTTTTATCGATTGTTTTCGATATTTGACTTTTATCGATCGTAATTGTTTTTTCGATTGTTTTTGATACTTTTCGATGTTTTTTCGATTGTAATTGACTCCTTTCGATGTTTTTTCGATTGTTATCGATAGTTTTCGATGTTTTTTCGATTGTTTTCGATACTTTTCGACGTTTTATCGATTGTTTTTGATTCTTTTCGATGTTTTTTCGATTGTAATTGACTCCTTTCGATGTTTTTTCGATTGTTATCGATAGTTTTTGATGTTTTTTCGATTGTTTTCGATACTTTTCGACGTTTTATCGATTGTTTTTGATTCTTTTCGATGTTTTTTCGATTGTAATTGACTCCTTTCGATGTTTTTTCGATTGTTTTCGATACTTTTCGACGTTTTATCGATTGTTTTTGACTCTTTTCGATGATTTTTCGATTGTAATTGACTCTTTTCGATGTTTTTTCGATTGTTTTCGATACTTTTCGACGTTTTATCGATTGTTTTGGATTCTTTTCGATGTTTTTTCGATTGTAATTGACTCCTATCAATGTTTTTTCGATTGTAATTGACTCCTTTCGATGTTTTTTCGATTGTTATCGATACTTTTCGACGTTTTATCAAATGTTTTTGATTCTTTTCGATGTTTTTTCGATTGTGATTGACTCTTTTCGATGTTTTTTCGATTGTTTTCGATACTTTTCGACGTTTTATCTATTGTTTTTGATTGTTTTCGATGTTTTTTCGATTGTAATTGACCCCTATCGATGTTTTTTCGATTGTAATTGACTACTTTCGATGTTTTTCGATTGTTTTCGATACTTTCCGACGTTTTATCGAATGTTTTTGATTCTTTTCGATGTTTTTTCGATTGTAATTGACTCCTATCGATGTTTTTTCGATTGTAATTGACTCTTTTCGATGTTTTTCGATTGTTTTCGATACTTTTCGACGTTTTATCGATTGTTTTTCATTCTTTTCGATGTTTTTTCGATTGTGATTGACTCTTTTCGATGTTTTTTCGATTGTTTTCGATACTTTTCGACGTTTTATCTATTGTTTTTGATTGTTTTCGATGTTTTTTCGATTGTAATTGACCCCTATCGATGTTTTTTCGATTGTAATTGACTACTTTCGATGTTTTTCGATTGTTTTCGATACTTTCCGACGTTTTATCGAATGTTTTTGATTCTTTTCGATGTTTTTTCGATTGTAATTGACTCCTATCGATGTTTTTTCGATTGTAATTGACTCTTTTCGATGTTTTTCGATTGTTTTCGATACTTTTCGACGTTTTATCGATTGTTTTTCATTCTTTTCGATGTTTTTACGATTGTAATTGACTCCTTTCGATGTTTTTCGATTGTTATCGATAGTTTTCGATGTTTTTTCGATTGTTTTCGATACTTTTCGACGTTTTATCGATTGTTTTTGATTCTTTTCGATGTTTTTTCGATTGTGATTGACTCTTTTCGATGTTTTTTCGATTGTTTTCGATACTTTTCGACGTTTTATCTATTGTTTTTGATTGTTTTCGATGTTTTTTCGATTGTAATTGACCCCTATCGATGTTTTTTCGATTGTAATTGACTACTTTCGATGTTTTTCGATTGTTTTCGATACTTTCCGACGTTTTATCGAATGTTTTTGATTCTTTTCGATGTTTTTTCGATTGTAATTGACTCCTATCGATGTTTTTTCGATTGTAATTGACTCTTTTCGATGTTTTTCGATTGTTTTCGATACTTTTCGACGTTTTATCGATTGTTTTTCATTCTTTTCGATGTTTTTACGATTGTAATTGACTCCTTTCGATGTTTTTTCGATTGTTATCGATAGTTTTCGATGTTTTTTCGATTGTTTTCGATACTTTTCGACGTTTTATCGATTGTTTTTGATTCTTTTCGATGTTTTTTCGATTGTAATTGACTCCTTTCGATGTTTTTTCGATTGTTTTCGATACTTTTCGACGTTTTATCGATTGTTTTTGACTCTTTTCGATGTTTTTTCGATTGTAATTGACTCCTTTCGATGTTTTTTCGATTGTTTTCGATACTTTTCAACGTTTTATCGATTGTTTTTGATTCTTTTCGATGGTTTTTCGATTGTTATTGACTCCTATCAATGTTTTTTCGATTGTAATTGACTCCTTTCGATGTTTTTTCGATTGTTTTCGATACTTTTCGACGTTTTATCGAATGTTTTTGATTCTTTTCGATGTTTTTTCGATTGTAATTGACTCCTTTCAATGTTTTTTCGATTGTTTTCGATACTTTTCGACGTTTTATCGATTGTTTTTGATTCTTTTCGATGTTTTTTCGATTGTAATTGACCCCTATCGATGTTTTTTCGATTGTAATTGACTCCTTTCGATGTTTTTTCGATTGTTTTCGATACTTTTCGACGTTTTATCGATTGTTTTTGATTCTTTTCGACGTTTTATCGATTGTTTTTGATTCTTTTCGATGTTTTTACGATTGTAATTGACTCCTTTCGATGTTTTTTTCATTGTTATCGATAGTTTTCGATGGTTTTACGATTGTAATTGACTCCTTTCGATGTTTTTTTCATTGTTATCGATAGTTTTCGATGTTTTTTCGATTGTTTTCGATACTTTTCGACGTTTTATCTATTGTTTTTGATTCTTTTCGATGTTTTTTCGATTGTAATTGACCCCTATCGATGTTTTTTCGATTGTAATTGACTCCTTTCGATGTTTTTTCGATTGTTTTCGATACTTTTCGACGTTTTATCGATTGTTTTTGATTCTTTTCGACGTTTTATCAATTGTTTTTGATTCTTTTCGATGTTTTTACGATTGTAATTGACTCCTTTCGATGTTTTTTCCATTGTTATCGATAGTTTTCGATGTTTTTTCGATTGTCTTCGATACTTTTCGACGTTTTATCTATTGTTTTTGATTCTTTTCGATGTTTTTTCGATTGTAATTGACCCCTATCGATGTTTTTTCGATTGTAATTGACTCCTTTCGATGTTTTTTCGATTGTTTTCGATACTTTTCGACGTTTTATCGATTGTTTTTGATTCTTTTCGACGTTTTATCGATCGTTTTTGATTCTTTTCGATGTTTTTACGATTGTAATTGACTCCTTTCGATGTTTTTTCCATTGTTATCGATAGTTTTCGATGTTTTTTCGATTGTTTTCGATACTTTTCGACGTTTTATCTATTGTTTTTGATTCTTTTCGATGTTTTTTCGATTGTAATTGACCCCTATCGATGTTTTTTCGATTGTAATTGACTCCTTTCGATGTTTTTTCGATTGTTTTCGATACTTTCCGACGTTTTATCGATTGTTTTTGATTCTTTTCAATGGTTTTTCGATTGTAATTGACTCCTATCAATGTTTTTTCGATTGTAATTGACTCCTTTCGATGTTTTTTCGATTGTTTTCGATACTCTTCGACGTTTTATCGAATGTTTTTGATTCTTTTCGATGTATTTTCGATTGTAATTGACTCCTTTCGAAGTTTTTTCGATTGTTTTCGATACTTTTCGACGTTTTATCGATTGTTTTTTATTCTTTTCGATGTTTTTTCGATTGTAATTGACTCCTTTCGATGTTTTTTCGATTGTTTTCGATACTTTTCGACGTTTTATCGATTGTTTTTGATTCTTTTCGATGTTTTTTCGATTGTAATTGACTCCTTTCGAAGTTTTTTCGATTGTTTTCGATACTTTTCGACGTTTTATCGATTGTTTTTGATTCTTTTCGATGTTTTTTCGATTGTAATTGACTCCTATCAATGTTTTTTCGATTGTAATTGACTCCTTTCGATGTTTTTTCGATTGTTTTCGATACTTTTCGACGTTTTATCAATTGTTTTTGATTCTTTTCGATGTTTTTTCGATTGTTTTTGATTCTTTTCGATGTTTTTTCGATTGTAATTGACTCCTTTCGATGTTCTTCCGATTGTTTTCGATACTTTTCGACGTTTTATCGAATGTTTTTTGATTCTTTTCGATGTTTTTTCGATTGTAATTGACTCCTTTCAATGTTTTTTCGATTGTTTTCGATTCTTTTCGACGTTTTATCGGTTGTTTTTGATTCTTTTCGATGTTTTTTCGATTGTAATTGACTCCTTTCGATGTTTTTTCGATTGTTTTCGATACTTTTCGACGTTTTATCTATTGTTTTTGATTCTTTTCGATGTTTTTCGATTGTAATTGACTACTATCGATGTTTTTTCGATTGTAATTGACTCTTTTCGATGTTTTTCGATTGTTTTCGATACTTTTCGACGTTTTATCGATTGTTTTTCATTCTTTTCGACGTTTTATCGATTGTTTTTGATGCTTTTCGATGTTTTTACGATCGTAATTGACTCCTTTCGATGTTTTTTCTATTGTTATCGATAGTTTTCGATGTTTTTTCGATTGTTTTCGATACTTTTCGACGTTTTATCGATTGTTTTTGATTCTTTTCGATGTTTTTTCGATTGTAATTGACTCCTTTCAATGTTTTTTCGCTTGTTTTCGATTCTTTTCGGTTGTTTTTGATTCTTTTCGATGTTTTTTCGATTGTAATTGACTCCTTTCGATGTTTTTTCGATTATTTTCGATACTTTTCGACGTTTTATCGATTGTTTTTGATTCTTTTCGATGTTTCGATTGTAATTGACTCTTTTCGATGTTTTTTCGATTGTTATCGATAGTTTTCGATGTTTTTTCGATTGTTTTCGATACTTTTCGACGTTTTATCGATTGTTTTTGACTCTTTTCGATGTTTTTTCGATTGTAATTGACTCTTTTCTATGTTTTTTCGATTGTTTTCGATACTTTTCGACGTTTTATCTATTGTTTTTGATTCTTTTCGATGTTTTTTCGATTGTAATTGACCCCTATCGATGTTTTTTCGATTGTAATTGACTCCTTTCGATGTTTTTTCGATTGTTTTCAATACTTTTCGACGTTTTATCAAATGTTTTTGATTCTTTTCGATGTTTTTTCGATTGTGATTGACTCTTTTCGATGTTTTTTCGATTGTTTTCGATACTTTTCGACGTTTTATCTATTGTTTTTGATTCTTTTCGATGTTTTTTCGATTGTAATTGACCCCTATCGATGTTTTTTCGATTGTAATTGACTCCTTTCGATGTTTTTCGATTGTTTTCGATACTTTCCGACGTTTTATCGAATGTTTTTGATTCTTTTCGATGTTTTTTCGATTGTAATTGACTCCTATCGATGTTTTTTCGATTGTAATTGACTCTTTTCGATGTTTTTCGATTGTTTTTGATTCTTTTCGATGTTTTTTCGATTGTAATTGACTCCTATCAATGTTTTTTCGATTGTAATTGACTCCTTTCGATGTTTTTTCGATTGTTTTCGATACTTTTCGACGTTTTATCAATTGTTTTTGATTCTTTTCGATGTTTTTTCGATTGTTTTTGATTCTTTTCGATGTTTTTTCGATTGTAATTGACTCCTTTCGATGTTCTTCCGATTGTTTTCGATACTTTTCGACGTTTTATCGAATGTTTTTTGATTCTTTTCGATGTTTTTTCGATTGTAATTGACTCCTTTCAATGTTTTTTCGATTGTTTTCGATTCTTTTCGACGTTTTATCGGTTGTTTTTGATTCTTTTCGATGTTTTTTCGATTGTAATTGACTCCTTTCGATGTTTTTTCGATTGTTTTCGATACTTTTCGACGTTTTATCTATTGTTTTTGATTCTTTTCGATGTTTTTCGATTGTAATTGACTACTATCGATGTTTTTTCGATTGTAATTGACTCTTTTCGATGTTTTTCGATTGTTTTCGATACTTTTCGACGTTTTATCGATTGTTTTTCATTCTTTTCGACGTTTTATCGATTGTTTTTGATTCTTTTCGATGTTTTTACGATCGTAATTGACTCCTTTCGATGTTTTTTCTATTGTTATCGATAGTTTTCGATGTTTTTTCGATTGTTTTCGATACTTTTCGACGTTTTATCGATTGTTTTTGATTCTTTTCGATGTTTTTTCGATTGTAATTGACTCCTTTCAATGTTTTTTCGCTTGTTTTCGATTCTTTTCGGTTGTTTTTGATTCTTTTCGATGTTTTTTCGATTGTAATTGACTCCTTTCGATGTTTTTTCGATTTATTTTCGTTTTTGATTGTTTTCGATACTTTTCGACGTTTTATCGATTGTTTTTGATTCTTTTCGATGTTTTTTCGATTGTAATTGACTCTTTTCGATGTTTTTTCGATTGTTATCGATAGTTTTCGATGTTTTTTCGATTGTTTTCGATACTTTTCGACGTTTTATCGATTGTTTTTGACTCTTTTCGATGTTTTTTCGATTGTAATTGACTCTTTTCTATGTTTTTTCGATTGTTTTCGATACTTTTCGACGTTTTATCTATTGTTTTTGATTCTTTTCGATGTTTTTTCGATTGTAATTGACCCCTATCGATGTTTTTTCGATTGTAATTGACTCCTTTCGATGTTTTTTCGATTGTTTTCAATACTTTTCGACGTTTTATCAAATGTTTTTGATTCTTTTCGATGTTTTTTCGATTGTGATTGACTCTTTTCGATGTTTTTTCGATTGTTTTCGATACTTTTCGACGTTTTATCTATTGTTTTTGATTCTTTTCGATGTTTTTTCGATTGTAATTGACCCCTATCGATGTTTTTTCGATTGTAATTGACTCCTTTCGATGTTTTTCGATTGTTTTCGATACTTTCCGACGTTTTATCGAATGTTTTTGATTCTTTTCGATGTTTTTTCGATTGTAATTGACTCCTATCGATGTTTTTTCGATTGTAATTGACTCTTTTCGATGTTTTTCGATTGTTTTCGATACTTTTCGACGTTTTATCGATTGTTTTTCATTCTTTTCGATGTTTTTACGATTGTAATTGACTCCTTTCGATGTTTTTTCGATTGTTATCGATAGTTTTCGATGTTTTTTCGATTGTTTTCGATACTTTTCGACGTTTTATCGATTGTTTTTGATTCTTTTCGATGTTTTTTCGATTGTAATTGACTCCTTTCGATGTTTTTTCGATTGTTTTCGATACTTTTCGACGTTTTATCGATTGATTTTGCTTCTTTTCGATGTTTTTTCGATTGTAATTGACCCCTATCGATGTTTTTTCGATTGTAATTGACTCCTTTCGATGTTTTTTCGATTGTTTTCGATACTTTTCGACGTTTTATCGATTGTTTTTGATTCTTTTCGACGTTTTATCGATTGTTTTTGATTCTTTTCGATGTTTTTACGATTGTAATTGACTCCTTTCGATGTTTTTTCCATTGTTATCGATAGTTTTCGATGTTTTTTCGATTGTTTTCGATACTTTTCGACGTTTTATCGATTGTTTTTGATTCTTTTCGATGTTTTTTCGATTTTAATTGACTCCTTTCGATGTTTTTTCGATTGTTTTCGTTATTTTTCGACGTTTTATCGATTGTTTTTGACTCTTTTCGATGTTTTTTCGATTGTAATTGACTCCTTTCGATGTTTTTCCGATTGTTTTCGATACTTTTCGACGTTTTATCGATTGTTTTTGACTCTTTTCGATGTTTTTTCGATTGTAATTGACTCTTTTCGATGTTTTTTCGATTGTTTTCGATGCTTTTCGACGTTTTATCGATTGTTTTGGATTCTTTTCGATGTTTTTTCGATTGTAATTGACTCCTATCAATGTTTTTTCGATTGTAATTGACTCCTTTCGATGTTTTTTCGATTGTTTTCGATACTTTTCGACGTTTTATCAAATGTTTTTGATTCTTTTCGATGTTTTTTCGATTGTGATTGACTCTTTTCGATGTTTTTTCGATTGTTTTCGATACTTTTCGACGTTTTATCGATTGTTTTTGATTCTTTTCGACGTTTTTTCGATTGTAATTGACCCCTATCGATGTATTTTCGATTGTAATTGACTCCTTTCGATGTTTTTTCGATTGTTTTCGATACTTTTCGACGTTTTATCGATTGTTTTTGATTCTTTTCGACGTTTTATCGATTGTTTTTGATTCTTTTCGATGTTTTTACGATTGTAATTGACTCCTTTCGATGTTTTTTCCATTGTTATCGATAGTTTTCGATGTTTTTTCGATTGTTTTCGATACTTTTCGACGTTTTATCTATTGTTTTTGATTCTTTTCGATGTTTTTTCGATTGTAATTGACTCCTATCGATGTTTTTTCGATTGTAATTGACTCCTTTCGATGTTTTTTCGATTGTTTTCGATACTTTTCGACGTTTTATCGATTGTTTTTGATTCTTTTCGACGTTTTATCGATTGTTTTTGATTCTTTTCGATGTTTTTACGATTGTAATTGACTCCTTTCGATGTTTTTTCCATTGTTATCGATAGTTTTCGATGTTTTTTCGATTGTTTTCGATACTTTTCGACGTTTTATCTATTGTTTTTGATTCTTTTCGATGTTTTTTCGATTGTAATTGACCCCTATCGATGTTTTTTCGATTGTAATTGACTCCTTTCGATGTTTTTTCGATTGTTTTCGATACTTTTCGACGTTTTATCGATTGTTTTTGATTCTTTTCGACGTTTTATCGATTGTTTTTGATTTTCTTTTTTCGATGTTTTTACGATTTTATATTTTTGATTCTTTTCGACGTTTTTTCGATTGTTATCGATACTTTTCGATGTTTTTACGATTGTAATTGACTCCTTTCGATGTTTTTTCCATTGTTATCGATAGTTTTCGATGTTTTTTCGATTGTTTTCGATACTTTTCGACGTTTTATCTATTGTTTTTGATTCTATTCGATGTTTTTTTCGATTGTAATTGACCCCTATCGATGTTTTTTCGATTGTAATTGACTCCTTTCGATGTTTTTTCGATTGTTTTCGATACTTTTCGACGTTTTATCGATTGTTTTTGATTCTTTTCGACGTTTTATCGATTGTTTTTGATTCTTTTCGATGTTTTTACGATTGTAATTGACTCCTTTCGATGTTTTTTCCATTGTTATCGATAGTTTTCGATGTTTTTTTTCGATTGTTTTCGATACTTTTCGATCGACGTTTTATCTATTGTTTTTGATTCTTTTCGATGTTTTTTCGATTGTAATTGACCCCTATCGATGTTTTTTCGATTGTAATTGACTCCTTTCGATGTTTTTTCGATTGTTTTCGATACTTTTCGACGTTTTATCGATTGTTTTTGATTCTTTTCGACGTTTTATCGATTGTTTTTGATTCTTTTCGATGTTTTTACGATTGTAATTGACACCTTTCGATGTTTTTTTCATTGTTATCGATAGTTTTCGATGTTTTTTCGATTGTTTTCGATACTTTTCGACGTTTTATCTATTGTTTTTGATTCTTTTCGATGTTTTTTCGATTGTAATTGACCCCTATCGATGTTTTTTCGATTGTAATTGACTCCATTCGATGTTTTTTCGATTGTTTTCGATACTTTTCGACGTTTTATCGATTGTTTTTGATTCTTTTCGACGTTTTATCGATTGTTTTTGATTCTTTTCGATGTTTTTACGATTGTAATTGACTCCTTTCGATGTTTTTTCCATTGTTATCGATAGTTTTCGATGTTTTTTCGATTGTTTTCGATACTTTTCGACGTTTTATCTATTGTTTTTGATTCTTTTCGATGTTTTTTCGATTGTAATTGACCCCTATCGATGTTTTTTCGATTGTAATTGACTCCTTTCGATGTTTTTTCGATTGTTTTCGATACTTTTCGACGTTTTATCGATTGTTTTTGATTCTTTTCGACGTTTTATCGATTGTTTTTGATTCTTTTCGATGTTTTTACGATTGTAATTGACTCCTTTCGATGTTTTTTTCATTGTTATCGATAGTTTTCGATGTTTTTTCGATTGTTTTCGATACTTTTCGACGTTTTATCTATTGTTTTTGATTCTTTTCGATGTTTTTTCGATTGTAATGGACCCCTATCGATGTTTTTTCGATTGTAATTGACTCCTTTCGATGTTTTTTCGATTGTTTTCGATACTTTTCGACGTTTTATCGATTGTTTTTGATTCTTTTCGACGTTTTATCGATTGTTTTTGATTCTTTTCGATGTTTTTACGATTGTAATTGACTCCTTTCGATGTTTTTTCCATTGTTATCGATAGTTTTCGATGTTTTTTCGATTGTTTTCGATACTTTTCGACGTTTTATCGAATGTTTTTGATTCTTTTCGATGTTTTTTGATGCTTTTTTTTCGATTGTAATTGACCCCTATCGATGTTTTTTCGATTGAAATTGACTCCTTTCGATGTTTTTTCGATTGTTTTCAATACTTTTCGACGTTTTATCGAATGTTTTTGATTCTTTTCGATGTTTTTACGATTGTAATTGACTCCTTTCGATGTTTTTTCCATTGTTATCGATAGTTTTCGATGTTTTTTCGATTGTTTTCGATACTTTTCGACGTTTTATCTATCGTTTTTGATTCTTTTCGATGTTTTTTCGATTGTAATTGACCCCTATCGATGTTTTTTCGATTGTAATTGACTCCTTTCGATGTTTTTTCGATTGTTTTCGATACTTTTCGACGTTTTATCGATTGTTTTTGATTCTTTTCGACGTTTTATCGATTGTTTTTGATTCTTTTCGATGTTTTTACGATTGTAATTGACTCCTTTCGATGTTTTTTTCATTGTTATCGATAGTTTTCGATGTTTTTACGATTGTAATTGACTCCTTTCGATGTTTTTTTCATTGTTATCGATAGTTTTCGATGTTTTTTCGATTGTTTTCGATACTTTTCGACGTTTTATCTATTGTTTTTGATTCTATTCGATGTTTTTTCGATTGTAACTGACCCCTATCGATGTTTTTTCGATTGTAATTGACTCCTTTCGATGTTTTTTCGATTGTTTTCGATACTTTTCGACGTTTTACCGATTGTTTTTGATTCTTTTCGACGTTTTATCGATTGTTTTTGATTCTTTTCGATGTTTTTACGATTGTAATTGACTCCTTTCGATGTTTTTTCCATTGTTATCGATAGTTTTCGATGTTTTTTCGATTGTTTTCGATACTTTTCGACGTTTTATCTATTGTTTTTGATTCTTTTCGATGTTTTTTCGATTGTAATTGACCCCTATCGATGTTTTTTCGATTGTAATTGACTCCTTTCGATGTTTTTTCGATTGTTTTCGATACTTTTCGACGTTTTATCGATTGTTTTTGATTCTTTTCGACGTTTTATCGATTGTTTTTGATTCTTTTCGATGTTTTTACGATTGTAATTGACACCTTTCGATGTTTTTTTCATTGTTATCGATAGTTTTCGATGTTTTTTCGATTGTTTTCGATACTTTTCGACGTTTTATCTATTGTTTTTGATTCTTTTCGATGTTTTTTCGATTGTAATTGACCCCTATCGATGTTTTTTCGATTGTAATTGACTCCATTCGATGTTTTTTCGATTGTTTTCGATACTTTTCGACGTTTTATCGATTGTTTTTGATTCTTTTCGACGTTTTATCGATTGTTTTTGATTCTTTTCGATGTTTTTACGATTGTAATTGACTCCTTTCGATGTTTTTTCCATTGTTATCGATAGTTTTCGATGTTTTTTCGATTGTTTTCGATACTTTTCGACGTTTTATCTATTGTTTTTGATTCTTTTCGATGTTTTTTCGATTGTAATTGACCCCTATCGATGTTTTTTCGATTGTAATTGACTCCTTTCGATGTTTTTTCGATTGTTTTCGATACTTTTCGACGTTTTATCGATTGTTTTTGATTCTTTTCGACGTTTTATCGATTGTTTTTGATTCTTTTCGATGTTTTTACGATTGTAATTGACTCCTTTCGATGTTTTTTTCATTGTTATCGATAGTTTTCGATGTTTTTTCGATTGTTTTCGATACTTTTCGACGTTTTATCTATTGTTTTTGATTCTTTTCGATGTTTTTTCGATTGTAATTGACCCCTATCGATGTTTTTTCGATTGTAATTGACTCCTTTCGATGTTTTTTTCGTTTTTGATACTTTTCGACGTTTTATCGATTGTTTTTGATTCTTTTCGACGTTTTATCGATTGTTTTTGATTCTTTTCGATGTTTTTACGATTGTAATTGACTCCTTTCGATGTTTTTTCCATTGTTATCGATAGTTTTCGATGTTTTTTCGATTGTTTTCGATACTTTTCGACGTTTTATCGAATGTTTTTGATTCTTTTCGATGTTTTTACGATTGTAATTGACTCCTTTCGATGTTTTTTCCATTGTTATCGATAGTTTTCGATGTTTTTTCGATTGTTTTCGATACTTTTCGACGTTTTATCGATTGTTTTTGATTCTTTTCGATGTTTTTTCGATTGTAATTGACCCCTATCGATGTTTTTTCGATTGAAATTGACTCCTTTCGATGTTTTTTCGATTGTTTTCAATACTTTTCGACGTTTTATCGAATGTTTTTGATTCTTTTCGATGTTTTTACGATTGTAATTGACTCCTTTCGATGTTTTTTCCATTGTTATCGATAGTTTTCGATGTTTTTTCGATTGTTTTCGATACTTTTCGACGTTTTATCTATCGTTTTTGATTCTTTTCGATGTTTTTTCGATTGTAATTGACCCCTATCGATGTTTTTTCGATTGTAATTGACTCCTTTCGATGTTTTTTCGATTGTTTTCGATACTTTTCGACGTTTTATCGATTGTTTTTGATTCTTTTCGACGTTTTATCGATTGTTTTTGATTCTTTTCGATGTTTTTACGATTGTAATTGACTCCTTTCGATGTTTTTTTCATTGTTATCGATAGTTTTCGATGTTTTTACGATTGTAATTGACTCCTTTCGATGTTTTTTTCATTGTTATCGATAGCTTTCGATGTTTTTTCGATTGTTTTCGATACTTTTCGACGTTTTATCTATTGTTTTTGATTCTTTTCGATGTTTTTTCGATTGTAATTGACCCCTATCGATGTTTTTTCGATTGTAATTGACTCCTTTCGATGTTTTTTCGATTGTTTTCGATACTTTTCGACGTTTTATCGATTGTTTTTGATTCTTTTCGACGTTTTATCGATTGTTTTTGATTCTTTTCGATGTTTTTACGATTGTAATTGACTCCTTTCGATGTTTTTTCCATTGTTATCGATAGTTTTCGATGTTTTTTCGATTGTTTTCGATACTTTTCGACGTTTTATCTATTGTTTTTGATTCTTTTCGATGTTTTTTCGATTGTAATTGACCCCTATCGATGTTTTTTCGATTGTAATTGACTCCTTTCGATGTTTTTTCGATTGTTTTCGATACTTTTCGACATTTTATCGATTGTTTTTGATTCTTTTCGACGTTTTATCGATTGTTTTTGATTCTTTTCGATGTTTTTACGATTGTAATTGACTCCTTTCCATGTTTTTTCCATTGTTATCGATAGTTTTCGATGTTTTTTCGATTGTTTTCGATACTTTTCGACGTTTTATCTATTGTTTTTGATTCTTTTCGATGTTTTTCGATTGTAATTGATCCCTATCGATGTTTTTTCGATTGTAATTGACTCCTTTCGATGGTTTTTCGATTGTAATTGACTCCTATCAATGTTTTTTCGATTGTAATTGACTCCTTTCGATGTTTTTTCCATTGTTATCGATAGTTTTCGATGTTTTTCGATTGTTTTCGATACTTTTCGACGTTTTATCGATTGTTTTTGATTCTTTTCGATGTTTTTTCGATTGTAATTGACTCCTTTCGATGTTTTTTCGATTGTTTTCGATACTTTTCGACGTTTTATCGATTGTTTTTGATTCTTTTCGATGTTTTTTCAATTGTAATTGACTCCTATCAATGTTTTTTCGATTGTAATTGACTCCTTTCGATGTTTTTTCGATTGTTTTCCATACTTTTCGACGTTTTATCGAATGTTTTTGATTCTTTTCGATGTTTTTTCGATTGTAATTGACTCCTTTCAATGTTTTTTCGATTGTTTTCGATACTTTTCGACGTTTTATCGAATGTTTTTGATTCTTTTCGATGTTTTTCGATTGTGATTGACTCTTTTCGATGTTTTTCGATTGTTTTCGATACTTTTCGACGTTTTATCTATTGGTTTTGATTCTTTTCGATGTTTTTTCGATTGTAATTGACCCCTATCGATGTTTTTTCGATTGTAATTGACTCCTTTCGATGTTTTTCGATTATTTTCGATACTTTCCGACGTTTTATCGAATGTTTTTGATTCTTTTCGATGTTTTTTCGATTGTAATTGACTCCTATCGATGTTTTTTCGATTGTAATTGACTCCTTTCGATGTTTTTTCGATTGTTATCGATAGTTTTCGATGTTTTTTCGATTGTTTTTGATACTTTTCGACGTTTTATCGATTGTTTTTGATTCTTTTCGATGTTTTTTCGATTGTAATTGACTCCTTTCGATGTTTTTTCGATTGTTTTCGATACTTTTCGACGTTTTATCGATTGTTTTTGACTCTTTTCGATGTTTTTTCGATTGTAATTGACTCCTTTCGATGTTTTTTCGATTGTTTTCGATACTTTTCGACGTTTTATCGATTGTTTTTGATTCTTTTCGATGGTTTTTCGATTGTAATTGACTCCTATCAATGTTTTTTCGATTGTAATTGATTCCTTTCGATGTTTTTTCGATTGTTTTCGATACTTTTCGACGTTTTATCGATTGTTTTTTATTCTTTTCGATGTTTTTTCGATTGTAATAAACTCCTTTCGATGTTTTTTCGATTGTTTTCGATACTTTTCGACGTTTTTTCGATTGTTTTTGATTCTTTTCGACGTTTTATCGATTGTTTTTGATTCTTTTCGATGTTTTTTCGATTGTTTTCGATACTTTTCGACGTTTTATCGAATGTTTTTGATTCTTTTCGATGTTTTTCGATTGTGATTGACTCTTTTCGATGTTTTTCGATTGTTTTCGATACTTTTCGACGTTTTATCTATTGGTTTTGATTCTTTTCGATGTTTTTTCGATTGTAATTGACCCCTATCGATGTTTTTTCGATTGTAATTGACTCCTTTCGATGTTTTTCGATTATTTTCGATACTTTCCGACGTTTTATCGAATGTTTTTGATTCTTTTCGATGTTTTTTCGATTGTAATTGACTCCTATCGATGTTTTTTCGATTGTAATTGACTCCTTGCGATGTTTTTTCGATTGTTATCGATAGTTTTCGATGTTTTTTCGATTGTTTTTGATACTTTTCGACGTTTTATCGATTGTTTTTGATTCTTTTCGATGTTTTTTCGATTGTAATTGACTCCTTTCGATGTTTTTTCGATTGTTTTCGATACTTTTCGACGTTTTATCGATTGTTTTTGACTCTTTTCGATGTTTTTTCGATTGTAATTGACTCCTTTCGATGTTTTTTCGATTGTTTTCGATACTTTTCGACGTTTTATCGATTGTTTTTGATTCTTTTCGATGTTTTTTCAATTGTAATTGACTCCTATCAATGTTTTTTCGATTGTAATTGACTCCTTTCGATGTTTTTTCGATTGTTTTCCATACTTTTCGACGTTTTATCGAATGTTTTTGATTCTTTTCGATGTTTTTTCGATTGTAATTGACTCCTTTCAATGTTTTTTCGATTGTTTTCGATACTTTTCGACGTTTTATCGAATGTTTTTGATTCTTTTCGATGTTTTTCGATTGTGATTGACTCTTTTCGATGTTTTTCGATTGTTTTCGATACTTTTCGACGTTTTATCGATTGTTTTTGATTCTTTTCGATGTTTTTTCGATTGTAATTGACCCCTATCGATGTTTTTTCGATTGTAATTGACTCCTTTCGATGTTTTTCGATTATTTTCGATACTTTCCGACGTTTTATCGAATGTTTTTGATTCTTTTCGATGTTTTTTCGATTGTAATTGACTCCTATCGATGTTTTTTCGATTGTAATTGACTCCTTTCGATGTTTTTTCGATTGTTATCGATAGTTTTCGATGTTTTTTCGATTGTTTTTGATACTTTTCGACGTTTTATCGATTGTTTTTGATTCTTTTCGATGTTTTTTCGATTGTAATTGACTCCTTTCGATGTTTTTTCGATTGTTTTCGATACTTTTCGACGTTTTATCGATTGTTTTTGACTCTTTTCGATGTTTTTTCGATTGTAATTGACTCCTTTCGATGTTTTTTCGATTGTTTTCGATACTTTTCGACGTTTTATCGATTGTTTTTGATTCTTTTCGATGGTTTTTCGATTGTAATTGACTCCTATCAATGTTTTTTCGATTGTAATTGACTCCTTTCGATGTTTTTTCGATTGTTTTCGATACTTTTCGACGTTTTATCGATTGTTTTTTATTCTTTTCGATGTTTTTTCGATTGTAATTGACTCCTTTCGATGTTTTTTCGATTGTTTTCGATACTTTTCGACGTTTTTTCGATTGTTTTTGATTCTTTTCGACGTTTTATCGATTGTTTTTGATTCTTTTCGATGTTTTTACGATTGTAATTGACTCCTTTCGATGTTTTTTCGATTATAATTGACTCCTTTCGATGTTTTTTCGATTGTTTTCGATACTTTTCGACGTTTTATCGATTGTTTTTGATTCTTTTCGACGTTTTATCGATTGTTTTTGATTCTTTTCGATGTTTTTACGATTGTAATTGACTCCTTTCGATGTTTTTTTCATTGTTATCGATAGTTTTCGATGTTTTTTCGATTGTTTTCGATACTTTTCGACGTTTTATCTATTGTTTTTGATTCTTTTCGAAGTTTTTTCGATTGTAATTGATCCCTAACGATGATTTTTCGATTGTAATTGACTCCTTTCGATGTTTTTTCGATTGTTTTCGATACTTTTCGACGTTTTATCGATTGTTTTTGATTCTTTTCGACGTTTTATCGATTGTTTTTGATTCTTTTCGAAGTTTTTTCGATTGTAATTGACCCCTAACGATGTTTTTTCGATTGTAATTGACTCCTTTCGATGTTTTTTCGATTGTTTTCGATACTTTTCGACGTTTTATCGATTGTTTTTGATTCTTTTCGACGTTTTATCGATTGTTTTTTATTCTTTTCGATGTTTTTTCGATTGTAATTGACCCCTATCGATGTTTTTTCGATTGTAATTGACTCCTTTCGATGTTTTTCGATTATTTTCGATACTTTCCGACGTTTTATCGAATGTTTTTGATTCTTTTCGATGTTTTTTCGATTGTAATTGACTCCTATCGATGTTTTTTCGATTGTAATTGACTCCTTTCGATGTTTTTTCGATTGTTATCGATAGTTTTCGATGTTTTTTCGATTGTTTTTGATACTTTTCGACGTTTTATCGATTGTTTTTGATTCTTTTCGATGTTTTTTCGATTGTAATTGACTCCTTTCGATGTTTTTTCGATTGTTTTCGATACTTTTCGACGTTTTATCGATTGTTTTTGCTTCTTTTCGATGTTTTTTCGTTTGTAATTGACTCCTTTCGATGTTTTTTCGATTGTTTTCGATACTTTTCGACGTTTTATCGATTGTTTTTGATTCTTTTCGATGGTTTTTCGATTGTAATTGACTCCTATCAATGTTTTTTCGATTGTAATTGACTCCTTTCGATGTTTTTTCGATTGTTTTCGATACTTTTCGACGTTTTATCGATTGTTTTTTATTCTTTTCGATGTTTTTTCGATTGTAATTGACTCCTTTCGATGTTTTTTCGATTGTTTTCGATACTTTTCGACGTTTTTTCGATTGTTTTTGATTCTTTTCGACGTTTTATCGATTGTTTTTGATTCTTTTCGATGTTTTTACGATTGTAATTGACTCCTTTCGATGTTTTTTCGATTGTAATTGACTCCTTTCGATGTTTTTTCGATTGTTTTCGATACTTTTCGACCTTTTATCGATTGTTTTTGATTCTTTTCGACGTTTTATCGATTGTTTTTGATTCTTTTCGATGTTTTTACGATTGTAATTGACTCCTTTCGATGTTTTTTTCATTGTTATCGATAGTTTTCGATGTTTTTTCGATTGTTTTCGATACTTTTCGACGTTTTATCTATTGTTTTTGATTCTTTTCGAAGTTTTTTCGATTGTAATTGACCCCTAACGATGTTTTTTCGATTGTAATTGACTCCTTTCGATGTTTTTTCGATTGTTTTCGATACTTTTCGACGTTTTATCGATTGTTTTTGATTCTTTTCGGAGTTTTTTCGATTGTAATTGACCCCTAACGATGTTTTTTCGATTGTAATTGACTCCTTTCGATGTTTTTTCGATTGTTTTCGATGCTTTTCGACGTTTTATCGATTGTTTTTGATTCTTTTCGACGTTTTATCGATTGTTTTTTATTCTTTTCGATGTTTTTTCGATTGTAATTGACCCCTATCGATGTTTTTTCGATTGTAATTGACTCCTTTCGATGTTTTTTCGATTGTTTTCGATACTTTTCGACGTTTTATCTATTGTTTTTGATTCTTTTCGACGTTTTATCGATTGTTTTTGATTCTTTTCGATGTTTTTACGATTGTAATTGACTCCTTTCGATGTTTTTTCATTGTTATCGATAGTTTTCGATGTTTTTTCGATTGTTTTCGATACTTTTCGACGTTTTATCTATTGTTTTTGATTCTTTTCGATGTTTTTTCGATTGTTATTGACCCCTATCGATGTTTTTTCGATTGTAATTGACTCCTTTCGATGTTTTTTCGATTGTTTTCGATACTTTTCGACGTTTTATCGATTGTTTTTGATTCTTTTCGATGTTTTTTCGATTGTTATTGACCCCTATCGATGTTTTTTCGATTGTAATTGACTCCTTTCGATGTTTTTTCGATTGTTTTCGATACTTTTCGACGTTTTATCGATTGTTTTTGATTCTTTTCGATGTTTTTTCGATTGTAATTGACTCCTTTCGATGTTTTTTCCATTGTTATCGATAGTTTTCGATGTTTTTTCGATTGTTTTCGATACTTTTCGACGTTTTATCTATTGTTTTTGATTCTTTTCGATGTTTTTTCGATTGTAATTGACCCCTATCGATGTTTTTTCGATTGTAATTGACTCCTTTCGTTGTTTTTTCGATTGTTTTCGATACTTTTCGACGTTTTATCGATTGTTTTTGATTCTTTTCGATGGTTTTTCGATTGTAATTGACTCCTATCAATGTTTTTTCGATTGTAATTGACTCCTTTCGATGTTTTTTCGATTGTTTTCGATACTTTTCGACGTTTTATCGATTGTTTTTTATTCTTTTCGATGTTTTTTCGATTGTAATTGACTCCTTTCGATGTTTTTTCGATTGTTTTCGATACTTTTCGACGTTTTATCGATTGTTTTTGATTCTTTTCGACGTTTTATCGATTGTTTTTGATTCTTTTCGATGTTTTTACGATTGTAATTGACTCCTTTCGATGTTTTTTCCATTGTTATCGATAGTTTTCGATGTTTTTTCGATTGTTTTCGATACTTTTCGACGTTTTATCTATTGTTTTTGATTCTTTTCGAAGTTTTTTCGATTGTAATTGACCCCTAACGATGTTTTTTCGATTGTAATTGACTCCTTTCGACGTTTTATCGATTGTTTTCGATACTTTTCGACGTTTTATCGATTGTTTTTGATTCTTTTCGACGTTTTATCGATTGTTTTTGATTCTTTTCGATGTTTTTACGATTGTAATTGACTCCTTTCGATGTTTTTTTCATTGTTATCGATAGTTTTCGATGTTTTTTCGATTGTTTTCGATACTTTTCGACGTTTTATCTATTGTTTTTTATTCTTTTCGATGTTTTTTCGATTGTAATTGACCCCTATCGATGTTTTTTCGATTGTAATTGACTCCTTTCGATGTTTTTCGATTGTTTTCGATACTTTTCGACGTTTTATCGATTGTTTTTGATTCTTTTCGATATTTTTACGATTGTAATTGACCTTTCGATGTTTTTTCCATTGTTATCGATATTTTTGATGTTTTTTCGATTGTTTTCGATACTTTTCGACGTTTTATCTATTGTTTTTGATTCTTTTCGATGTTTTTCGATTGTAATTGACCCCTATCGATGTTTTTTCGATTGTAATTGACTCTTTTCGATGTTTTTTTCGATTGTTTTCGATACTTTTCGACGTTTTATCTATTGTTTTTGATTCTTTTCGACGTTTTGTCGATTGTTTTTGATTCTATTCGATGTTTTTACGATTGTAATTGACTCCTTTCGATGTTTTTTCGATTATTTTCGATACTTTTCGACGTTTTATCGATTGTTTTTGATTCTTTTCGATGTTTTTTCGATTGTAATTGACTCCTTTCGATGTTTTTTCGATTGTTTTCGATACTTTTCGACGTTTTTGATTCTTTTCGATGTTTTTTCGATTGTTTTTGATTCTTTTCGATGTTTTTCGATTGTAATTGACTCCTTTCGATGTTTTTTCGATTGTTTTCGATACTTTTCGACGTTTTAACGATTGTTTATGATTCTTTTCGATGTTTTTTCGATTGTAATTGACTCCTTTCGATGTTTTTTCGATTGTAATTGACTCCTTTCGATGTTTTTCGATTGTTTTCGATACTTTTCGACGTTTTATCGATTGTTTTTGACTCTTTTCGATGTTTTTTCGATTGTAATTGACTCCTTTCGATGTTTTTTCGATTGTTTTCGATACTTTTCGACGTTTTATCGATTGTTTTGGATTCTTTTCGATGTTTTTTCGATTGTAATTGACTCCTATCAATGTTTTTTCGATTGTAATTGACTCCTTTCGATGTTTTTTCGATTGTTTTCGATACTTTTCGACGTTTTATCGAATGTTTTTGATTCTTTTCGATGTTTTTTCGATTGTGATTGACTCTTTTCGATGTTTTTTCGATTGTAATTGACTCCTTTCGATGTTTTTTCGATTGTTTTCGATACTTTTCGATGTTTTTTCGATTGTAATTGACCCCTATCGATGTTTTTTCGATTGTAATTGACTCCTTTCGATGTTTTTCGATTGTTTTCGATACTTTCCGACGTTTTATCGAATGTTTTTGATTCTTTTCGATGTTTTTTCGATTGTAATTGACTCCTATCGATGTTTTTTCGATTGTAATTGACTCTTTTCGATGTTTTTTCGATTGTTTTCGATACTTTTCGACGTTTTATCGATTGTTTTTTATTCTTTTCGATAATTTTACGATTGTAATTGACTCCTTTCGATGTTTTTTCGATTGTTATCGATAGTTTTCGATGTTTTTTCGATTGTTTTCGATACTTTTCGACGTTTTATCGATTGTTTATGATTCTTTTCGATGTTTTTTCGATTGTAATTGACTCCTTTCGATGTTTTTTCGATTGTTTTCGATACTTTTCGACGTTTTATCTATTGTTTTTGATTCTTTTCGATGTTTTTTCGATTGTAATTGACCCCTATCGATGTTTTTTCGATTGTAATTGACTCCTTTCGATGTTTTTTCGATTGTTTTCGATACTTTTCGACGTTTTATCTATTGTTTTTGATTCTTTTCGACGTTTTATCGATTGTTTTTGATTCTTTTCGATGTTTTTACGATTGTAATTGACTCCTTTCGATGTTTTTTCCATTGTTATCGATAGTTTTCGATGTTTTTTCGATTGTTTTCGATACTTTTCGACGTTTTATCTATTGTTTTTGATTCTTTTCGATGTTTTTTCGATTGTAATTGACCCCTATCGATGTTTTTTTTCGATTGTAATTGACTCCTTTCGATGTTTTTTCGATTGGTTTCGATACTTTCCGACGTTTTATCGAATGTTTTTGATTCTTTTCGATGTTTTTTCGATTGTAATTGACTCCTATCGATGTTTTTTCGATTGTAATTGACTATTTCGATGTTTTTTCGATTGTTTTCGATACTTTTCGACGTTTTATCGATTGTTTTTCATTCTTTTCGATGTTTTTACGATTGTAATTGACTCCTTTCGATGTTTTTTCCATTGTTATCGATAGTTTTCGATGTTTTTTCGATTGTTTTCGATACTTTTCGACGTTTTATCGATTGTTTTTGATTCTTTTCGATGTTTTTTCGATTGTAATTGACTCCTTTCGATGTTTTTTCGATTGTTTTCGATACTTTTCGACGTTTTATCGATTGTTTTTGACTCTTTTCGATGTTTTTTCGATTGTAATTGACTCCTTTCGATGTTTTTTCGATTGTTTTTGATTCTTTTCGATGTTTTTTCGATTGTAATTGACTCCTATCAATGTTTTTTCGATTGTAATTGACTCCTTTCGATGTTTTTTCGATTGTTTTCGATACTTTTCGACGTTTTATCGAATGCTTTTGATTCTTTTCGATGTTTTTTCGATTGTAATTGACTCCTTTCAATGTTTTTTCGATTGTTTTTGATTCTTTTCGATGTTTTTTCGATTGTAATTGACTCCTTTCGATGTTTTTTCGATTGTTTTCGATACTTTTCGACGTTTTATCGATTGTTTTTGATTCTTTTCGATGTTTTTTCGATTGTAATTGACTCCTTTCGATGTTTTTTCGATTGTTTTCGATACTTTTCGACGTTTTATCGATTGTTTTTGACTCTTTTCGATGTTTTTTCAATTGTAATTGACTCCTTTCAATGTTTTTTCGATTGTTTTTGATTCTTTTCGATGTTTTTTCGATTGTAATTGACTCCTTTCGATGTTTTTTCGATTGTTTTCGATACTTTTCGACGTTTTATCGATTGTTTTTGATTCTTTTCGATGTTTTTTCGATTGTTTTCGATACTTTTCGACGTTTTATCGATTGTTTTTGATTCTTTTCGATGTTTTTTCGATTGTAATTGACTTCTATCAATGTTTTTTCGGTTGTAATTGACTCCTTTCGATGTTTTTTCGATTGTTTTCGATACTTTTCGACGTTTTATCTAATGCTTTTGATTCTTTTCGATGTTTTTTCGATTGTAATTGACTCCTTTCAATGTTTTTTCGATTGTTTTTGATTCTTTTCGATGTTTTTTCGATTGTAATTGACTCCTTTCGATGTTTTTTCGATTGTTTTCGATACTTTTCGACGTTTTATCGATTGTTTTTGATTCTTTTCGATGTTTTTTCGATTGTAATTGACTCCTTTCGATGTTTTTTCGATTGTTTTCGATACTTTTCGACGTTTTATCGATTGTTTTTGACTCTTTTCGATGTTTTTTCGATTGTAATTGACTCCTTTCAATGTTTTTTCGATTGTTTTTGATTCTTTTCGATGTTTTTTCGATTGTAATTGACTCCTTTCGATGTTTTTTCGATTGTTTTCGATACTTTTCGACGTTTTATCGATTGTTTTTGATTCTTTTCGATGTTTTTTCGATTGTAATTGACTCCTTTCGATGTTTTTTCGATTGTTTTCGATACTTTTCGACGTTTTATCGATTGTTTTTGATTCTTTTCGATGTTTTTCGATTGTAATTGACTCCTTTCGATGTTTTTTCGATTGTTTTCGATTCTTTTCGACGTTTTATCGGTTGTTTTTGATTCTTTTCGATGTTTTTTCGATTGTAATTGACTCCTTTCGATGTTTTTTCGATTGTTTTCGATACTTTTCGACGTTTTATCTATTGTTTTTGATTCTTTTCGATGTTTTTTCGATTGTAATTGACTCCTATCGATGTTTTTTCGATTGTAATTGTCTCTTTTCGATGTTTTTTCGATTGTTTTCGATACTTTTCGACGTTTTATCGATTGTTTTTCATTCTTTTCGACGTTTTATCGATTGTTTTTGATTCTTTTCGATGTTTTTACGATTGTAATTGACTCCTTTCGATGTTTTTTCCATTGTTATCGATAGTTTTCGATGTTTTTTCGATTGTTTTCGATACTTTTCGACGTTTTATCGATTGTTTTTGATTCTTTTCGATGTTTTTTCGATTGTAATTGACTCCTTTCGATGTTTTTTCGATTGTTTTCGATACTTTTCGACGTTTTATCGAATGTTTTTGATTCTTTTCGATGTTTTTCGATTGTAATTGACTCCTTTCAATGTTTTTTCAATTGTTTTCGATTCTTTTCGACGTTTTATCGGTTGTTTTTGATTCTTTTCGATGTTATTTCGATTGTAATTGACTCCTTTCGATGTTTTTTCGATTGTTTTCGATACTTTTCGACGTTTTATCGATTGTTTTTGATTCTTTTCGATGTTTTTTCGATTGTAATTGACTCCTATCGATGTTTTTTCGATTGTAATTGACTCTTTTCGATGTTTTTTCGATTGTTTTCGATACTTTTCGACGTTTTATCGATTGTTTTTGATTCTTTTCGATGTTTTTTCGATTGTAATTGACTCCTTTCGATGTTTTTTCGATTATTTTCGATACTTTTCGACGTTTTATCGATTGTTTTTGATTCTTTTCGATGTTTTTTCGATTGTAATTGACTCCTTTCGATGTTTTTTCGATTGTTTTCGATACTTTTCGACGTTTTATCGATTGTTTTTGATTCTTTTCGATGTTTTTTCGATTGTTTTTGATTCTTTTCGATGTTTTTTCGATTGTAATTGACTCCTTTCGATGTTTTTTCGATTGTTATCGATAGTTTTCGATGTTTTTTCGATTGTTTTTGATACTTTTCGACGTTTTAACGATTGTTTTTGATTCTTTTCGATGTTTTTTCGATTGTAATTGACTCCTTTCGATGTTTTTCGATTGTTTTCGATACTTTTCGACGTTTTATCGATTGTTTTTGACTCTTTTCGATGTTTTTTCGATTGTAATTGACTCCTTTCGATGTTTTTCGATTGTTTTCGATACTTTTCGACGTTTTATCGAATGTTTTGGATTCTTTTCGATGTTTTTTCGATTGTAATTGACTCCTATCAATGTTTTTTCGATTGTAATTGACTCCTTTCGATGTTTTTTCGATTGTTTTCGATACTTTTCGACGTTTTATCGAATGTTTTTGATTCTTTTCGATGTTTTTTCGATTGTGATTGACTCTTTTCGATGTTTTTTCGATTGTTTTCGATACTTTTCGACGTTTTATCGAATGTTTTGATTCTTTTCGATGTTTTTTCGATTGTAATTGACTCCTATCGATGTTTTTTCGATTGTAATTGACTCTTTTCGATGTTTTTTCGATTGTTTTCGATACTTTTCGACGTTTTATCGATTGTTTTTCATTCTTTTCGATGTTTTTACGATTGTAATTGACTCCTTTCGATGTTTTTTTCGATTGTTATCGATAGTTTTCGATGTTTTTTCGATTGTTTTCGATACTTTTCGACGTTTTATCGATTGTTTTTGATTCTTTTCGATGTTTTTTCGATTGTAATTGACTCTTTTCGATGTTTTTTGATTGTTTTCGATACTTTTCGACGTTTTATCGATTGTTTTTGATTCTTTTCGATGTTTTTTCGATTGTAATTAACTCCTTTCGATGTTTTTTCGATTGTTTTCGATACTTTTCGACGTTTTATCGATTGGTTTTGATTCTTTTCGATGGTTTTTCGATTGTAATTGACTCCTATCAATGTTTTTCGATTGTAATTGACTCCTTTCGATGTTTTTCGATTGTTTTCGATACTTTTCGACGTTTTATCGAATGTTTTTGATTCTTTTCGATGTTTTTTCGATTGTAATTGACTCCTTTCAATGTTTTTTCGATTGTTTTCGATTCTTTTCGATGTTTTATCGGTTGTTTTTGATTCTTTTCGATGTTTATTCGATTGTTTTCGATACTTTTCGACGTTTTATCTATTGTTTTTGATTCTTTTCGATGTTTTTTCGATTGTAATTGACTGCTTTCGATGTTTTTTCGATTGTTTTCGATACTTTTCGACGTTTTATCGATTGTTTTTGATTCTTTTCGACGTTTTATCGATTGTTTTTGATTCTTTTCGATGTTTTTTCGATTGTAATTGACTCCTTTCGATGTTTTTTCGATTGTTTTCGATACTTTTCGACGTTTTATCGATTGTTTTTGACTCTTTTCGATGTTTTTTCGATTGTAATTGACTCCTTTCAATGTTTTTTCGATTGTTTTTGATTCTTTTCGATGTTTTTTCGATTGTAATTGACTCCTTTCGATGTTTTTTCGATTGTTTTCGATACTTTTCGACGTTTTATCGATTGTTTTTGATTCTTTTCGATGTTTTTCGATTGTAATTGACTCCTTTCGATGTTTTTTCGATTGTTTTCGATTCTTTTCGACGTTTTATCGGTTGTTTTTGATTCTTTTCGATGTTTTTTCGATTGTAATTGACTCCTTTCGATGTTTTTTCGATTGTTTTCGATTCTTTTCGACGTTTTATCGGCTGTTTTTGATTCTTTTCGATGTTTTTTCGATTGTAATTGACTCCTTTCGATGTTTTTTCGATTGTTTTCGATACTTTTCGACGTTTTATCTATTGTTTTTGATTCTTTTCGATGTTTTTTCGATTGTAATTGACTCCTATCGATGTTTTTTCGATTGTAATTGTCTCTTTTCGATGTTTTTTCGATTGTTTTCGATACTTTTCGACGTTTTATCGATTGTTTTTCATTCTTTTCGACGTTTTATCGATTGTTTTTGATTCTTTTCGATGTTTTTACGATTGTAATTGACTCCTTTCGATGTTTTTTCCATTGTTATCGATAGTTTTCGATGTTTTTTCGATTGTTTTCGATACTTTTCGACGTTTTATCGATCGTTTTTGATTCTTTTCGATGTTTTTTCGATTGTAATTGACTCCTTTCGATGTTTTCTCGATTGTTTTCGATACTTTTCGATGTTTTATCGAATGTTTTTGATTCTTTTCGATGTTTTTTCGATTGTAATTGACTCCTTTCAATGTTTTTTCAATTGTTTTCGATTCTTTTCGACGTTTTATCGGTTGTTTTTGATTCTTTTCGATGTTTTTTCGATTGTAATTGACTCCTTTCGATGTTTTTTCGATTGTTTTCGATACTTTTCGACGTTTTATCGATTGTTTTTGATTCTTTTCGATGTTTTTTCGATTGTAATTGACTCCTATCGATGTTTTTTCGATTGTAATTGACTCTTTTCGATGTTTTTTCGATTGTTTTCGATACTTTTCGACGTTTTATCGATTGTTTTTCATTCTTTTCGACGTTTTATCGATTGTTTTTGATTCTTTTCGATGTTTTTACGATTGTAATTGACTCCTTTCGATGTTTTTTCCATTGTTATCGATAGTTTTCGATGTTTTTTTGATTGTTTTCGATACTTTTCGACGTTTTATCGATTGTTTTTGATTCTTTTCGATGTTTTTTCGATTGTAATTGACTCCTTTCGATGTTTTTTCGATTGTTTTCGATACTTTTCGACGTTTTATCGAATGTTTTTGATTCTTTTCGATGTTTTTTCGATTGTAATTGACTCCTTTCAATGTTTTTTCAATTGTTTTCGATTCTTTTCGACGTTTTATCGGTTGTTTTTGATTCTTTTCGATGTTATTTCGATTGTAATTGACTCCTTTCGATGTTTTTTCGATTGTTTTCGATACTTTTCGACGTTTTATCGATTGTTTTTGATTCTTTTCGATGTTTTTTCGATTGTAATTGACTCCTATCGATGTTTTTTCGATTGTAATTGACTCTTTTCGATGTTTTTTCGATTGTTTTCGATACTTTTCGACGTTTTATCGATTGTTTTTGATTCTTTTCGATGTTTTTTCGATTGTAATTGACTCCTTTCGATGTTTTTTCGATTATTTTCGATACTTTTCGACGTTTTATCGATTGTTTTTGATTCTTTTCGATGTTTTTTCGATTGTAATTGACTCCTTTCGATGTTTTTTCGATTGTTTTCGATACTTTTCGACGTTTTATCGATTGTTTTTGATTCTTTTCGATGTTTTTTCGATTGTTTTTGATTCTTTTCGATGTTTTTTCGATTGTAATTGACTCCTTTCGATGTTTTTTCGATTGTTATCGATAGTTTTCGATGTTTTTTCGATTGTTTTTGATACTTTTCGACGTTTTAACGATTGTTTTTGATTCTTTTCGATGTTTTTTCGATTGTAATTGACTCCTTTCGATGTTTTTTCGATTGTTTTCGATACTTTTCGACGTTTTATCGATTGTTTTTGACTCTTTTCGATGTTTTTTCGATTGTAATTGACTCCTTTCGATGTTTTTTCGATTGTTTTCGATACTTTTCGACGTTTTATCGAATGTTTTGGATTCTTTTCGATGTTTTTTCGATTGTAATTGACTCCTATCAATGTTTTTTCGATTGTAATTGACTCCTTTCGATGTTTTTTCGATTGTTTTCGATACTTTTCGACGTTTTATCGAATGTTTTTGATTCTTTTCGATGTTTTTTCGATTGTGATTGACTCTTTTCGATGTTTTTTCGATTGTTTTCGATACTTTTCGACGTTTTATCGAATGTTTTTGATTCTTTTCGATGTTTTTTCGATTGTAATTGACTCCTATCGATGTTTTTTCGATTGTAATTGACTCTTTTCGATGTTTTTTCGATTGTTTTCGATACTTTTCGACGTTTTATCGATTGTTTTTCATTCTTTTCGATGTTTTTACGATTGTAATTGACTCCTTTCGATGTTTTTCGATTGTTATCGATAGTTTTCGATGTTTTTTCGATTGTTTTCGATACTTTTCGACGTTTTATCGATTGTTTTTGATTCTTTTCGATGTTTTTTTCGATTGTAATTGACTCTTTTCGATGTTTTTTCGATTGTTTTCGATACTTTTCGACGTTTTATCGATTGTTTTTGATTCTTTTCGATGTTTTTTCGATTGTAATTAACTCCTTTCGATGTTTTTTCGATTGTTTTCGATACTTTTCGACGTTTTATCGATTGGTTTTGATTCTTTTCGATGGTTTTTCGATTGTAATTGACTCCTATCAATGTTTTCGATTGTAATTGACTCCTTTCGATGTTTTTCGATTGTTTTCGATACTTTTCGACGTTTTATCGAATGTTTTTGATTCTTTTCGATGTTTTTTCGATTGTAATTGACTCCTTTCAATGTTTTTTCGATTGTTTTCGATTCTTTTCGATGTTTTATCGGTTGTTTTTGATTCTTTTCGATGTTTATTCGATTGTTTTCGATACTTTTCGACGTTTTATCTATCGTTTTTGATTCTTTTCGATGTTTTTTCGATTGTAATTGACTCCTTTCGATGTTTTTTCGATTTTTTTCGATACTTTTCGACGTTTTATCGATTGTTTTTGATTCTTTTCGACGTTTTATCGATTGTTTTTGATTTTTTCGATGTTTTTTCGATTGTAATTGACTCCTTTCGATGTTTTTTCGATTGTTTTCGATACTTTTCGACGTTTTATCGATTGTTTTTGACTCTTTTCGATGTTTTTTCGATTGTAATTGACTCCTTTCAATGTTTTTTCGATTGTTTTTGATTCTTTTCGATGTTTTTTCGATTGTAATTGACTCCTTTCGATGTTTTTTCGATTGTTTTCGATACTTTTCGACGTTTTATCGATTGTTTTTGATTCTTTTCGATGTTTTTTCGATTGTAATTGACTCCTTTCGATGTTTTTCGATTGTTTTCGATACTTTTCGACGTTTTACCTTTTTTTTTGATTCTTTTCGATGTTTTTTCGATTGTAATTGACTCCTTTCGATGTTTTTCGATTGTTTTCGATTCTTTTCGACGTTTTATCGGCTGTTTTTGATTCTTTTCGATGTTTTTTCGATTGTAATTGACTCCTTTCGATGTTTTTTCGATTGTTTTCGATACTTTTCGACGTTTTATCTATTGTTTTTGATTCTTTTCGATGTTTTTTCGATTGTAATTGACTCCTATCGATGTTTTTTCGATTGTAATTCGATCACTTTTCGATGTTTTTTCGATTGTTTTTGATACTTTTCGATGTTTTATCGATTGTATTTCACTCCTTTCGATGTTTTATCGATTGTTTTTGATACTTTTCGACGTTTTATCGATTGTTTTTGATTCTTTTCGATGTTTTTTCGATTGTAATTGACTCCTTTCGATGTTTTTTCGATTGTTTTCGATACTTTTCGACGTTTTATCGATCGTTTTTGATTCTTTTCGATGTTTTTTCGATTGTAATTGACTCCTTTCGATGTTTTTTCGATTGTTTTCGATACTTTTCGATGTTTTATCGAATGTTTTTGATTCTTTTCGATGTTTTTTCGATTGTAATTGACTCCTTTCAATGTTTTTTCAATTGTTTTCGATTCTTTTCGACGTTTTATCGGTTGTTTTTGATTCTTTTCGATGTTTTTTCGATTGTAATTGACTCCTTTCGATGTTTTTTCGATTGTTTTCGATACTTTTCGACGTTTTATCGATTGTTTTTGATTCTTTTCGATGTTTTTTCGATTGTAATTGACTCCTATCGATGTTTTTTCGATTGTAATTGACTCTTTTCGATGTTTTTTCGATTGTTTTCGATACTTTTCGACGTTTTATCGATTGTTTTTGATTCTTTTCGATGTTTTTTCGATTGTAATTGACTCCTTTCGATGTTTTTTCGATTATTTTCGATACTTTTCGACGTTTTATCGATTGCTTTTGATTCTTTTCGATGTTTTTTCGATTGTAATTGACTCCTTTCGATGTTTTTTCGATTGTTTTCGATACTTTTCGACGTTTTATCGATTGTTTTTGATTCTTTTCGATGTTTTTTCGATTGTAATTGACTCCTTTCGATGTTTTTTCGATTGTTTTCGATTCTTTTCGACGTTTTATCGGTTGTTTTTGATTCTTTTCGATGTTTTTTCGATTGTAATTGACTCCTTTCGATGTTTTTTCGATTGTTTTCGATACTTTTCGACGTTTTATCTATTGTTTTTGATTCTTTTCGATGTTTTTTCGATTGTAATTGACTCCTATCGATGTTTTTTCGATTGTAATTGTCTCTTTTCGATGTTTTTTCGATTGTTTTCGATACTTTTCGACGTTTTATCGATTGTTTTTCATTCTTTTCGACGTTTTATCGATTGTTTTTGATTCTTTTCGATGTTTTTACGATTGTAATTGACTCCTTTCGATGTTTTTTCCATTGTTATCGATAGTTTTCGATGTTTTTTCGATTGTTTTCGATACTTTTCGACGTTTTATCGATTGTTTTTGATTCTTTTCGATGTTTTTTCGATTGTAATTGACTCCTTTCGATGTTTTTTCGATTGTTTTCGATACTTTTCGACGTTTTATCGAATGTTTTTGATTCTTTTCGATGTTTTTTCGATTGTAATTGACTCCTTTCGATGTTTTTTCAATTGTTTTCGATTCTTTTCGACGTTTTATCGGTTGTTTTTGATTCTTTTCGATGTTATTTCGATTGTAATTGACTCCTTTCGATGTTTTTTCGATTGTTTTCGATACTTTTCGACGTTTTATCGATTGTTTTTGATTCTTTTCGATGTTTTTTCGATTGTAATTGACTCCTATCGATGTTTTTTCGATTGTAATTGACTCTTTTCGATGTTTTTTCGATTGTTTTCGATACTTTTCGACGTTTTATCGATTGTTTTTGATTCTTTTCGATGTTTTTTCGATTGTAATTGACTCCTTTCGATGTTTTTTCGATTATTTTCGATACTTTTCGACGTTTTATCGATTGTTTTTGATTCTTTTCGATGTTTTTTCGATTGTAATTGACTCCTTTCGATGTTTTTTCGATTGTTTTCGATACTTTTCGACGTTTTATCGATTGTTTTTGATTCTTTTCGATGTTTTTTCGATTGTTTTTGATTCTTTTCGATGTTTTTTCGATTGTAATTGACTCCTTTCGATGTTTTTTCGATTGTTATCGATAGTTTTCGATGTTTTTTCGATTGTTTTCGATACTTTTCGACGTTTTATCGAATGTTTTTGATTCTTTTCGATGTTTTTTCGATTGTGATTGACTCTTTTCGATGTTTTTTCGATTGTTTTCGATACTTTTCGACGTTTTATCGAATGTTTTTGATTCTTTTCGATGTTTTTTCGATTGTAATTGACTCCTATCGATGTTTTTTCGATTGTAATTGTCTCTTTTCGATGTTTTTTCGATTGTTTTCGATACTTTTCGACGTTTTATCGATTGTTTTTCATTCTTTTCGACGTTTTATCGATTGTTTTTGATTCTTTTCGATGTTTTTACGATTGTAATTGACTCCTTTCGATGTTTTTTCCATTGTTATCGATAGTTTTCGATGTTTTTTCGATTGTTTTCGATACTTTTCGACGTTTTATCGATTGTTTTTGATTCTTTTCGATGTTTTTTCGATTGTAATTGACTCCTTTCGATGTTTTTTCGATTGTTTTCGATACTTTTCGACGTTTTATCGAATGTTTTTGATTCTTTTCGATGTTTTTTCGATTGTAATTGACTCCTTTCAATGTTTTTTCAATTGTTTTCGATTCTTTTCGACGTTTTATCGGTTGTTTTTGATTCTTTTCGATGTTTTTTCGATTGTTTTTGATTCTTTTCGATGTTTTTTCGATTGTAATTGACTCCTTTCGATGTTTTTTCGATTGTTATCGATAGTTTTCTATGTTTTTTCGATTGTTTTCGATACTTTTCGACGTTTTATCGAATGTTTTTGATTCTTTTCGATGTTTTTTCGATTGTGATTGACTCTTTTCGATGTTTTTTCGATTGTTTTCGATACTTTTCGACGTTTTATCGAATGTTTTTGATTCTTTTCGATGTTTTTTCGATTGTAATTGACTCCTATCGATGTTTTTTCGATTGTAATTGACTCTTTTCGATGTTTTTTCGATTGTTTTCGATACTTTTCGACGTTTTATCGATTGTTTTTCATTCTTTTCGATGTTTTTACGATTGTAATTGACTCCTTTCGATGTTTTTTCGATTGTTATCGATAGTTTTCGATGTTTTTTCGATTGTTTTCGATACTTTTCGACGTTTTATCGATTGTTTTTGATTCTTTTCGATGTTTTTTCGATTGTAATTGACTCTTTTCGATGTTTTTTCGATTGTTTTCGATACTTTTCGACGTTTTATCGATTGTTTTTGATTCTTTTCGATGTTTTTTCGATTGTAATTAACTCCTTTCGATGTTTTTTCGATTGTTTTCGATACTTTTCGACGTTTTATCGATTGGTTTTGATTCTTTTCGATGGTTTTTCGATTGTAATTGACTCCTATCAATGTTTTTCGATTGTAATTGACTCCTTTCGATGTTTTTCGATTGTTTTCGATACTTTTCGACGTTTTATCGAATGTTTTTGATTCTTTTCGATGTTTTTTCGATTGTAATTGACTCCTTTCAATGTTTTTTCGATTGTTTTCGATTCTTTTCGATGTTTTATCGGTTGTTTTTGTTTCTTTTCGATGTTTATTCGATTGTTTTCGATACTTTTCGACGTTTTATCTATTGTTTTTGATTCTTTTCGATGTTTTTTCGATTGTAATTGACTGCTTTCGATGTTTTTTCGATTTTTTTCGATACTTTTCGACGTTTTATCGATTGTTTTTGATTCTTTTCGACGTTTTATCGATTGTTTTTGATTCTTTTCGATGTTTTTTTCGATTGTAATTGACTCCTTTCGATGTTTTTTCGATTGTTTTCGATACTTTTCGACGTTTTATCGATTGTTTTTGACTCTTTTCGATGTTTTTTCGATTGTAATTGACTCCTTTCAATGTTTTTTCGATTGTTTTTGATTCTTTTCGATGTTTTTTCGATTGTAATTGACTCCTTTCGATGTTTTTTCGATTGTTTTCGATACTTTTCGACGTTTTATCGATTGTTTTTGATTCTTTTCGATGTTTTTTCGATTGTAATTGACTCCTTTCGATGTTTTTTCGATTGTTTTCGATACTTTTCGACGTTTTATCTTTTTTTTTTGATTCTTTTCGATGTTTTTTCGATTGTAATTGACTCCTTTCGATGTTTTTTCGATTGTTTTCGATTCTTTTCGACGTTTTATCGGCTGTTTTTGATTCTTTTCGATGTTTTTTCGATTGTAATTAACTCCTTTCGATGTTTTTTCGATTGTTTTCGATACTTTTCGACGTTTTATCGATTGGTTTTGATTCTTTTCGATGGTTTTTCGATTGTAATTGACTCCTATCAATGTTTTTCGATTGTAATTGACTCCTTTCGATGTTTTTCGATTGTTTTCGATACTTTTCGACGTTTTATCGATTGTTTTTCATTCTTTTCGATGTTTTTTCGATTGTAATTGACTCCTTTCAATGTTTTTTCGATTGTTTTCGATTCTTTTCGATGTTTTATCGGTTGTTTTTGTTTCTTTTCGATGTTTATTCGATTGTTTTCGATACTTTTCGACGTTTTATCTATTGTTTTTGATTCTTTTCGATGTTTTTTCGATTGTAATTGACTGCTTTCGATGTTTTTTCGATTTTTTTCGATACTTTTCGACGTTTTATCGATTGTTTTTGATTCTTTTCGACGTTTTATCGATTGTTTTTGATTCTTTTCGATGTTTTTTCGATTGTAATTGACTCCTTTCGATGTTTTTTCGATTGTTTTCGATACTTTTTGACGTTTTATCGTTTGTTTTTGACTCTTTTCGATGTTTTTTCGATTTTAATTGACTCCTTTCAATGTTTTTTCGATTGTTTTTGATTCTTTTCGATGTTTTTTCGATTGTAATTGACTCCTTTCGATGTTTTTTCGATTGTTTTCGATACTTTTCGACGTTTTATCGATTGTTTTTGATTCTTTTCGATGTTTTTTCGATTGTAATTGACTCCTTTCGATGTTTTTTCGATTGTTTTCGATACTTTTCGACGTTTTATCTTTTTTTTTTGATTCTTTTCGATGTTTTTTCGATTGTAATTGACTCCTTTCGATGTTTTTTCGATTGTTTTCGATTCTTTTCGACGTTTTATCGGCTGTTTTTGATTCTTTTCGATGTTTTTTCGATTGTAATTGACTCCTTTCGATGTTTTTTCGATTGTTTTCGATACTTTTCGACGTTTTATCTATTGTTTTTGATTCTTTTCGATGTTTTTTCGATTGTAATTGACTCCTATCGATGTTTTTTCGATTGTAATTGTCTCTTTTCGATGTTTTTTCGATTGTTTTCGATACTTTTCGACGTTTTATCGATTGTTTTTCATTCTTTTCGACGTTTTATCGATTGTTTTTGATTCTTTTCGATGTTTTTACGATTGTAATTGACTCCTTTCGATGTTTTTTCCATTGTTATCGATAGTTTTCGATGTTTTTTCGATTGTTTTCGATACTTTTCGACGTTTTATCGATTGTTTTTGATTCTTTTCGATGTTTTTTCGATTGTAATTGACTCCTTTCGATGTTTTTTGATTGTTTTGTTTTCGACGTTTTATCGTGTTTTTGATTCTTTCGATGTTTTTCGATTGTAATTGACTCCTTTTGTTTTTTGATTTTTTCGACGTTTTATCATTGTTTTGATCTTTTTTTTTTTTTCGATGTTTTTCGATTGTAATTGTCTCTTTTCGATGTTTTTTCGATTGTTTTCGATACTTTTCGACGTTTTATCGGTTGTTTTTGATTCTTTTCGATGTTTTTTCGATTGTGATTGACTCTTTTCGATGTTTTTTCGATTGTAATTGACTCTTTTCGATGTTTTTTCGATTGTTTTCGATACTTTTCGACATTTTATCGATTGTTTTTCATTCTTTTCGACGTTTTATCGATTGTTTTTGATTCTTTTCGATGTTTTTTCGATTGTAATTGACTCCTTTCGATGTTTTTTCGATTGTTATCGATAGTTTTCGATGTTTTTTCGATTGTTTTTGACTCTTTTCGATGTTTTTTCGATTGTAATTGACTCCTTTCAATGTTTTTTCGATTGTTTTTGATTCTTTTCGATGTTTTTTCGATTGTAATTGACTCCTTTCGATGTTTTTTCGATTGTTTTCGATACTTTTCGACGTTTTATCGATTGTTTTTGATTCTTTTCGATGTTTTTTCGATTGTAATTGACTCCTTTCGATGTTTTTTCGATTGTTTTCGATACTTTTCGACGTTTTATCTTTTTTTTTTGATTCTTTTCGATGTTTTTTCGATTGTAATTGACTCCTTTCGATGTTTTTTCGATTGTTTTCGATTCTTTTCGACGTTTTATCGGCTGTTTTTGATTCTTTTCGATGTTTTTTCGATTGTAATTAACTCCTTTCGATGTTTTTTCGATTGTTTTCGATACTTTTCGACGTTTTATCGATTGGTTTTGATTCTTTTCGATGGTTTTTCGATTGTAATTGACTCCTATCAATGTTTTTCGATTGTAATTGACTCCTTTCGATGTTTTTCGATTGTTTTCGATACTTTTCGACGTTTTATCGATTGTTTTTCATTCTTTTCGATGTTTTTTCGATTGTAATTGACTCCTTTCAATGTTTTTTCGATTGTTTTCGATTCTTTTCGATGTTTTATCGGTTGTTTTTGTTTCTTTTCGATGTTTATTCGATTGTTTTCGATACTTTTCGACGTTTTATCTATTGTTTTTGATTCTTTTCGATGTTTTTTCGATTGTAATTGACTGCTTTCGATTTTTTTTCGATTTTTTTCGATACTTTTCGACGTTTTATCGATTGTTTTTGATTCTTTTCGACGTTTTATCGATTGTTTTTGATTCTTTTCGATGTTTTTTCGATTGTAATTGACTCCTTTCGATGTTTTTTCGATTGTTTTCGATACTTTTTGACGTTTTATCGATTGTTTTTGACTCTTTTCGATGTTTTTTCGATTTTAATTGACTCCTTTCAATGTTTTTTCGATTGTTTTTGATTCTTTTCGATGTTTTTTCGATTGTAATTGACTCCTTTCGATGTTTTTTCGATTGTTTTCGATACTTTTCGACGTTTTATCGATTGTTTTTGATTCTTTTCGATGTTTTTTCGATTGTAATTGACTCCTTTCGATGTTTTTTCGATTGTTTTCGATACTTTTCGACGTTTTTATCTTTTTTTTGATTCTTTTCGATGTTTTTTCGATTGTAATTGACTCCTTTCGATGTTTTTTCGATTGTTTTCGATTCTTTTCGACGTTTTATCGGCTGTTTTTGATTCTTTTCGATGTTTTTCGATTGTAATTGCTCTTTCGATGTTTTTTCGATTGTTTTCGATACTTTTCGACGTTTTATCTATTGTTTTTGATTCTTTTCGATGTTTTTTCGATTGTAATTGACTCCTATCGATGTTTTTTCGATTGTAATTGTCTCTTTTCGATGTTTTTTCGATTGTTTTCGATACTTTTCGACGTTTTATCGATTGTTTTTCATTCTTTTCGACGTTTTATCGATTGTTTTTGATTCTTTTCGATGTTTTTACGATTGTAATTGACTCCTTTCGATGTTTTTTCCATTGTTATCGATAGTTTTCGATGTTTTTTCGATTGTTTTCGATACTTTTCGACGTTTTATCGATCGTTTTTGATTCTTTTCGATGTTTTTTCGATTGTAATTGACTCCTTTCGATGTTTTTTCGATTGTTTTCGATACTTTTCGATGTTTTATCGAATGTTTTTGATTCTTTTCGATGTTTTTTCGATTGTAATTGACTCCTTTCAATGTTTTTTCAATTGTTTTCGATTCTTTTCGACGTTTTATCGGTTGTTTTTGATTCTTTTCGATGTTTTTTCGATTGTAATTGACTCCTTTCGATGTTTTTTCGATTGTTTTCGATACTTTTCGACGTTTTATCGATTGTTTTTGATTCTTTTCGATGTTTTTTCGATTGTAATTGACTCCTATCGATGTTTTTTCGATTGTAATTGACTCTTTTCGATGTTTTTTCGATTGTTTTCGATACTTTTCGACGTTTTATCGATTGTTTTTGATTCTTTTCGATGTTTTTTCGATTGTAATTGACTCCTTTCGATGTTTTTTCGATTATTTTCGATACTTTTCGACGTTTTATCGATTGTTTTTGATTCTTTTCGATGTTTTTTCGATTGTAATTGACTCCTTTCGATGTTTTTTCGATTGTTTTCGATACTTTTCGACGTTTTATCGATTGTTTTTGATTCTTTTCGATGTTTTTTCGATTGTTTTTGATTCTTTTCGATGTTTTTTTGATTGTAATTGACTCCTTTCGATGTTTTTTCGATTGTTATCGATAGTTTTCGATGTTTTTTCGATTGTTTTTGATACTTTTCGACGTTTTAACGATTGTTTTTGATTCTTTTCGATGTTTTTTCGATTGTAATTGACTCCTTTCGATGTTTTTTCGATTGTTTTCGATACTTTTCTACGTTTTATCGATTGTTTTTGACTCTTTTCGATGTTTTTCGATTGTAATTGACTCCTTTCGATGTTTTTTCGATTGTTTTCGATACTTTTCGACGTTTTATCGAATGTTTTGGATTCTTTTCGATGTTTTTTCGATTGTAATTGACTCCTATCAATGTTTTTCGATTGTAATTGACTCCTTTCGATGTTTTTTCGATTGTTTTCGATACTTTTCGACGTTTTATCTATTGTTTTTGATTCTTTTCGATGTTTTTCGATTGTGATTGACTCTTTTCGATGTTTTTTCGATTGTTTTCGATACTTTTCGATGTTTTATCGAATGTTTTTGATTCTTTTCGATGTTTTTTCGATTGTAATTGACTCCTATCGATGTTTTTCGATTGTAATTGACTCTTTTCGATGTTTTTTCGATTGTTTTCGATACTTTTCGACGTTTTATCGATTGTTTTTCATTCTTTTCGATGTTTTTACGATTGTAATTGACTCCTTTCGATGTTTTTTCGATTGTTATCGATAGTTTTCGATGTTTTTTCGATTGTTTTCGATACTTTTCGACGTTTTATCGATTGTTTTTGATTCTTTTCGATGTTTTTTCGATTGTAATTGACTCTTTTCGATGTTTTTTCGATTGTTTTCGATACTTTTCGACGTTTTATCGATTGTTTTTGATTCTTTTCGATGTTTTTTCGATTGTAATTGACTCCTTTCGATGTTTTTTCGATTGTTTTCGATACTTTTCGACGTTTTATCGATTGTTTTTGATTCTTTTCGATGGTTTTTCGATTGTAATTGACTCCTATCAATGTTTTTCGATTGTAATTGACTCCTTTCGATGTTTTTCGATTGTTTTCGATACTTTTCGACGTTTTATCGAATGTTTTTGATTCTTTTCGATGTTTTTTCGATTGTAATTGACTCCTTTCAATGTTTTTTCGATTGTTTTCGATTCTTTTCGATGTTTTATCGGTTGTTTTTGATTCTTTTCGATGTTTATTCGATTGTTTTCGATACTTTTCGACGTTTTATCGATTGTTTTTGATTCTTTTCGATGTTTTTTCGATTGTAATTGACTGCTTTCGATGTTTTTTCGATTTTTTTCGATACTTTTCGACGTTTTATCGATTGTATTTGATTCTTTTCGACGTTTTATCGATTGTTTTTGATTCTTTTCGATGTTTTTACGATTGTAATTGACTCCTTTCGATGTTTTTTCCATTGTTATCGATAGTTTTCGATGTTTTTTCGATTGTTTTCGATACTTTTCGACGTTTTATCTATTGTTTTTGATTCTTTTCGATGTTTTTTCTATTGTAATTGACTCCTATCGATGTTTTTTCGATTGTAATTGACTATTTTCGATGTTTTTCGATTGTTTTCGATACTTTTCGACGTTTTATCGATTGATTTTCATTCTTTTCGATGTTTTTACGATTGTAATTGACTCCTTTCGATGTTTTTTTTATCGATATTTTGATGTTTATCGATTAGTTTTCGATTTGTTTTTCGATTGTTTTTGATACTTTTCGATGTTTTTCGATTGTATCTTCGTTTTTTGTTTTCGATTTGTTTTTCGAATGCTTTTGATTCTTTTCGATGTTTTTTCGATTGTAATTGACTCTTTCTTTTTCGATTTATGTCTTTTTTTTCGATTGTTTTCGATACTTTTCGACGTTTTTATCGATTTTGGTTTTTCGATTGTTTTCGATACTTTTTTTATCGATTGTTTTTGATTCTTTTCGATGTTTTCGTTTTCGATGTTTTTTCGATTGTTTTCGATACTTTTCGACGTTTTATCGATTGTTTTTGACTCTTTTCGATGTTTTTCGATTGTAATTGACTCCTTTCGATGTTTTTTCGATTGTTTTCGATACTTTTCGACGTTTTATCGATTGTTTTTGATTCTTTTCGATGTTTTTTCGATTGTAATTGACTCCTATCAATGTTTTTTCGATTGTAATTGACTCCTTTCGATGTTTTTTCGATTGTTTTCGATACTTTTCGACGTTTTATCGAATGTTTTTGATTCTTTTCGATGTTTTTTCGATTGTAATTGACTCCTTTCAATGTTTTTTCGATTGTTTTCGATTCTTTTCGACGTTTTATCGGTTGTTTTTGATTCTTTTCGATATTTATTCGATTGTTTTCAATACTTTTCGACGTTTTATCTATTGTTTTTGATTCTTTTCGATGTTTTTTCGATTGTAATTGACTTCTTTCGATGTTTTTTCGATTGTTTTCGATACTTTTCGACGTTTTATCGATTGTTTTTGATTCTTTTCGATGTTTTTTCGATTGTAATTGACTCCTTTCGATGTTTTTTCGATTGTTTTGGATACTTTTCGACGTTTTATCGATTGTTTTTGATTCTATTCGATGTTTTTTCGATTGTAATTGACTCCTATCGATGTTTTTTCGATTGTAATTGACTCCTTTCGATGTTTTTTCGATTGTTTTTGATACTTTTCGACGTTTTATCGAATGTTTTTGATTCTTTTCGATGTTTTTTCGATTGTAATTTACTCATTTCAATTTTTTTTCGATTGTTTTTCATTCTTTTCGACGTTTTATCGATTGTTTTTCATTCTTTTCGACGTTTTATCGATTGTTTTCGATACTTTTCGACGTTTTATCTATTGTATTTGATTCTTTTCGATGTTTTTTCGATTGTAATTGACTCCTATCGATGTTTTTTCGATTGTAATTGACTCTTTTCGATGTTTTTTCGATTGTTTTCGATACTTTTCGACGTTTTATCGATTGTTTTCGATACTTTTCGACGTTTTATCGATTGTTTTTGATTCTTTTCGATGTTTTTACGATTTTAATTGACTCCTTTCAATGTTTTTTCCATTGTTATCGATAGTTTTCGATGTTTTTTCGATTGTTTTCGATACTTTTCGATGTTTTATCGATTGTTTTTGATTCTTTTCGATGTTTTTTCGATTGTAATTGACTCCTATCAATGTTTTTTCGATTGTAATTGACTCCTTTCGATGTTTTTTCAATTGTTTTCGATACTTTTCGACGTTTTATCTATTGTTTTTGATTCTTTTCGATGTTTTTCGATTGTAATTGACTCCTATCGATGTTTTTTCGATTGTAATTGACTCTTTTCGATGTTTTTTCGATACTTTTCGACGTTTTATCGATTGTTTTTCATTCTTTTCGACGTTTTATCGATTGTTTTTGATTCTTTTCGATGTTTTTTCGATTGTAATTGACTCCTATCGATGTTTTTTCGATTGTAATTGACTCTTTTCGATGTTTTTTCGATTGTTTTCGATACTTTTCGACGTTTTATCGATTGTTTTTCATTCTTTTCGACGTTTTATCGATTGTTTTTGATTCTTTTCGATGTTTTTACGATTGTAATTGACTCCTTTCGATGTTTTTTCCATTGTTATCGATAGTTTTCGATGTTTTTTCAATTGTTTTCGATACTTTTCGACGTTTTATCGATTGTTTTTGATTCTTTTCGATGTTTTTTTCGATTGTAATTGACTCCTTTCAATGTTTTTTCGATTGTTTTCGATTCTTTTCGACGTTTTATCGGTTGTTTTTGATTCTTTTCGATGTTTTTTCGATTGTGATTGACTCTTTTCGATGTTTTTTCGATTGTTTTCGATACTTTTCGACGTTTTATCTATTGTTTTTGATTCTTTTCGACGTTTTATCGATTGTTTTTGATTCTTTTCGATGTTTTTACGATTGTAATTGACTCCTTTCGATGTTTTTTCGATTGTTATCGATAGTTTTCAATGTTTTTTCGATTGTTTTCGATACTTTTCGACGTTTTATCTATTGTTTTTGATTCTTTTCGATGTTTTTTCGATTGTAATTGACTCCTATCGATGTTTTTTCGATTGTAATTGACTCCTTTCGATGTTTTTTCGATTGTTTTCGAAACTTTTCGACGTTTTATCGAATGTTTTTGATTCTTTTCGATGTTTTTTCGATTGTAATTGACTCCTTTCGTTGTTTTTTCGATTGTTTTCGATTCTTTTCGATGTTTTATCGGTTGTTTTTGATTCTTTTCGATGTTTATTCGATTGTTTTCGATACTTTTCGACGTTTTATCTATTGTTATTGATTCTTTTCGATGTTTTTTCGATTGTGATTGACTCTTTTCGATGTTTTCGATACTTTTCGACGTTTTATCTATTGTTTTTGATTCTTTTCGATGTTTTTTCGATTGTAATTGACTCCTTTCGATGTTTTTCGATTGTTTTTGATACTTTCCGACGTTTTATCGAATGTTTTTGATTCTTTTCGATGTTTTTTCGATTGTAATTGACTCCTATCGATGTTTTTTCGATTGTAATTGACTCTTTTCGATGTTTTTTCGATTGTTTTCGATACTTTTCGACGTTTTATCGATTGTTTTTCATTCTTTTCGATGTTTTTACGATTGTAATTGACTCCTTTCGATGTTTTTTCGATTGTTATCGATAGTTTTCGATGTTTTTTCGATTGTTTTCGATACTTTTCGACGTTTTATCGATTGTTTTTGATTCTTTTCGATGTTTTTTCGATTGTAATTGACTCCTTTCGATGTTTTTTCGATTGTTTTCGATACTTTTCGACGTTTTATCGATTGTTTTTGACTCTTTTCGATGTTTTTTCGATTGTAATTGACTCCTTTCGATGTTTTTCGATTGTTTTCGATACTTTTCGACGTTTTATCGATTGTTTTTGATTCTTTTCGATGTTTTTTCGATTGTAATTGACTCCTATCAATGTTCGATTTCGATTTCGACGTTTTATCGAATGTTTTTGATTCTTTTTGATGTTTTTTCGATTGTAATTGACATCTTTCAATGTTTTTTCGATTGTTTTCGATTCTTTTCGACGTTTTATCGGTTGGTTTTGATTCTTTTCGATGTTTTTTCGATTGTAATTGACTCCTTTCGATGTTTTTTCGATTGATTTCGATACTTTTCGACGTTTTATCTATTGTTTTTGATTCTTTTCGATGTTTTTTCGATTGTAATTGACTCCTATCGATGTTTTTTCGATTGTAATTGACTCTTTTCGATGTTTTTTCGATTGTTTTCGATACTTTTCGACGTTTTATCGATTGTTTTTCATTCTTTTCGATGTTTTTACGATTGTAATTGACTCCTTTCGATGTTTTTTCGATTGTTATCGATAGTTTTCGATGTTTTTTCGATTGTTTTCGATACTTTTCGACGTTTTATCGATTGTTTTTGATTCTTTTCGATGTTTTTTCGATTGTAATTGACTCCTTTCGATGTTTTTTCGATTGTTTTCGATACTTTTCGACGTTTTATCGATTGTTTTTGACTCTTTTCGATGTTTTTTCGATTGTAATTGACTCCCTTCGATGTTTTTTCGATTGTTTTCGATACTTTTCGACGTTTTCTCGATTGTTTTTGATTCTTTTCGATGGTTTTTCGATTGTAATTGACTCCTATCAATGTTTTTTCGATTGTAATTGACTCCTTTCGATGTTTTTCGATTGTTTTCGATACTTTTCGACGTTTTATCGAATGTTTTTGATTCTTTTCGATGTTTTTTCGATTGTAATTGACTCCTTTCGATGTTTTTTCGATTGTTTTCGATACTTTTCGACGTTTTATCGATTGTTTTTGATTCTTTTCGATGTTTTTTCGATTGTAATTGACTCCTTTCGATGTTTTTTCGATTGTTTTCGATACTTTTCGACGTTTTATCGATTGTTTTTGATTCTTTTCGATGTTTTTTCGATTGTAATTGACTTCTATCAATGTTTTTTCGATTGTAATTGACTCCTTTCGATGTTTTTTCGATTGTTTTTGATACTTTTCGACGTTTTATCGAATGTTTTTGATTCTTTTCGATGTTTTTTCGATTGTAATTGACATCTTTCAATGTTTTTACGATTGTTTTCGATTCTTTTCGACGTTTTATCGGTTGGTTTTGATTCTTTTCGATGTTTTTTCGATTGTAATTGACTCCTTTCGATGTTTTTTCGATTGATTTCGATACTTTTCGACGTTTTATCTATTGTTTTTGATTCTTTTCGACGTTTTATCGATTGTTTTTCATTCTTTTCGACGTTTTATCGATTGTTTTTGATTCTTTTCGATGTTTTTACGATTGTAATTGACTCCTTTCGATGTTTTTTCCATTGTTATCGATAGTTTTCGATGTTTTTTCGATTGTTTTCGATACTTTTCGACGTTTTATCGATTGTTTTTCATTCTTTTCGATGTTTTTTCGATTGTAATTGACTCCTTTCGATGTTTTTTCGATTGTTTTCGATACTTTTCGACGTTTTATCGATTGTTTTTGATTCTTTTCGATGTTTTTTCGATTGTAATTGACTCCTATCAATGTTTTTCGATTGTAATTGACTCCTTTCGATGTTTTTTCGATTGTTTTCGATACTTTTCGACGTTTTATCGAATGTTTTTGATTCTTTTCGATGTTTTTCGATTGTAATTGACTCCTTTCAATGTTTTTTCGATTGTTTTCGATACTTTTCGACGTTTTATCGGTTGTTTTTTATTCTTTTCGATGTTTTTCGATTGTAATTGACTCCTTTCGATGTTTTTTCGATTGTTTTCGATACTTTTCGACGTTTTATCTATTGTTTTTGATTCTTTTCGATGTTTTTCGATTGTAATTGACTCCTATCGATGTTTTTTCGATTGTAATTGACTCTTTTCGATGTTTTTTCGATTGTTTTCGATACTTTTCGACGTTTTATCGATTGTTTTTCATTCTTTTCGACTTTTTATCGATTGTTTTTGATTCTTTTCGATGTTTTTACGATTGTAATTGACTCCTTTCGATGTTTTTTCCATTGTTATTGATAGTTTTCGATGTTTTTTCGATTGTTTTCGATACTTTTCGACGTTTTATCGATTGTTTTTGATTCTTTTCGATGTTTTTTCGATTGTAATTGACTCCTTTCAATGTTTTTTCGCTTGTTTTCGATTCTTTTCGACGTTTTATCGGTTGTTTTTGATTCTTTTCGATGTTTTTTCGATTGTGATTGACTCTTTTCGATGTTTTTTCGATTGTAATTGACTCTTTTCGATGTTTTTTCGATTGTTTTCGATACTTTTCGACATTTTATCGATTGTTTTTCATTCTTTTCGACGTTTTATCGATTGTTTTTGATTCTTTTCGATGTTTTTCGATTGTAATTGACTCCTTTCGATGTTTTTTCGATTGTTATCGATAGTTTTCGATGTTTTTTCGATTGTTTTCGATACTTTTCGACGTCTTATCTATTGTTTTTGATTCTTTTCGATGTTTTTTCGATTGTAATTGACTCCTATCGATGTTTTTTCGATTGTAATTGACTCCTTTCGATGTTTTTTCGATTGTTTTCGATACTTTTCGACGTTTTATCGAATGTTTTTGATTCTTTTCGATGTTTTTTCGATTGTAATTGACTCCTATCGATGTTTTTTCGATTGTAATTGACTCTTTTCGATGTTTTTTCGATTGTTTTCGATACTTTTCGACGTTTTATCGATTGTTTTTCATTCTTTTCGACGTTTTATCGATTGTTTTTGATTCTTTTCGATGTTTTTACGATTGTAATTGACTCCTTTCGATGTTTTTTCGATTGTTATCGATAGTTTTCGATGTTTTTTCGATTGTTTTCGATACTTTTCGACGTTTTATCGATTGTTTTTGATTCTTTTCGATGTTTTTTCGATTGTAATTGACTCCTATCACTGTTTTTTCGATTGTAATTGACTCCTTTCGATGTTTTTTCGATTGTTTTCGATACTTTTCGACGTTTTATCGATCGTAATTGACTCCTTTCGATGTTTTTTCGATTGTTTTCGATACTTTTCGACGTTTTATCTATTGTTTTTGATTCTTTTTGATGTTTTTTCGATTGTAATTGACTCCTTTCGATGTTTTTTCGATTGTTTTCGATACTTTTCGACGTTTTATCTATTGTTTTTGATTCTTTTCGATGTTTTTTCGATTGTAATTGACTCCTTTCGATGTTTTTTCGATTGTTTTCGATACTTTTCGACGTTTTATCGATTGTTTTTGATTCTTTTCGATGTTTTTTCGATTGTAATTGACTCCTATCAATGTTTTTTCGATTGTAATTGACTCCTTTCGATGTTTTTTTGATTGTTATCGATAGTTTTCGATGTTTTTTCGATTGTTTTCGATACTTTTCGACGTTTTATCTATTGTTTTTGATTCTTTTCGATGTTTTTCGATTGTAATTGACTCCTATCGATGTTTTTTCGATTGTAATTGACTCCTTTCGATGTTTTTTCGATTGTTTTCGATACTTTTCGACGTTTTATCGAATGTTTTTGATTCTTTTCGATGTTTTTTCGATTGTAATTGACTCCTATCGATGTTTTTTCGATTGTAATTGACTCTTTTCGATGTTTTTTCGATTGTTTTCGATACTTTTCGACGTTTTATCGATTGTTTTTCATTCTTTTCGACGTTTTATCGATTGTTTTTGATTCTTTTCGATGTTTTTACGATTGTAATTGACTCCTTTCGATGTTTTTTCGATTGTTATCGATAGTTTTCGATGTTTTTTCGATTGTTTTCGATACTTTTCGACGTTTTATCGATTGTTTTTGATTCTTTTCGATGTTTTTTCGATTGTAATTGACTCCTATCACTGTTTTTTCGATTGTAATTGACTCCTTTCGATGTTTTTTCGATTGTTTTCGATACTTTTCGACGTTTTATCGATTGTAATTGACTCCTTTCGATGTTTTTTCGATTGTTTTCGATACTTTTCGACGTTTTATCTATTGTTTTTGATTCTTTTTGATGTTTTTTCGATTGTAATTGACTCCTTTCGATGTTTTTTCGATTGTTTTCGATACTTTTCGACGTTTTATCTATTGTTTTTGATTCTTTTCGATGTTTTTTCGATTGTTTTCGATACTTTTCGACGTTTTATCGATTGTTTTTGATTCTTTTCGATGTTTTTTCGATTGTAATTGACTCCTATCAATGTTTTTTCGATTGTAATTGACTCCTTTCGATGTTTTTTCGATTGTTTTTGATACTTTTCGACGTTTTATCGAAGGTTTTTGATTCTTTTCGATGTTTTTTCGATTGTAATTGACTCCTTTCAATGTTTTTTCGATTGTTTTTGATACTTTTCGACGTTTTATCGGTTGTTTTTGATTCTTTTCGATGATTTGTCGATTGTTTTTGATTCTTTTCGATGTTTTTACGATTGTAATTGACTCCTTTCGATGTTTTTTCCATTGTTATCGATACTTTTCGACATTTTATCGATTGTTTTTCATTCTTTTCGACGTTTTATCGATTGTTTTTGATTCTTTTCGATGTTTTTTCGATTGTAATTGACTCCTTTCGATGTTTTTTCGATTGTTATCGATAGTTTTCGATGTTTTTTCGATTGTTTTCGATACTTTTCGACGTTTTAACTATTGTTTTTGATTCTTTTCGATGTTTTTTCGATTGTAATTGACTCCTATCGATGTTTTTTCGATTGTAATTGACTCCTTTCGATGTTTTTTCGATTGTAATTGACTCCTTTCGATGTTTTATCGAATGTTTTAGATTCTTTTCGATGTTTTTTCGATTGTAATTGACTCCTATCGATGTTTTTTCGATTGTAATTGACTCTTTTCGATGTTTTTTCGATTGTTTTCGATACTTTTCGACGTTTTCTCGAATGTTTTTCATTCTTTTCGACGTTTTATCGATTGTTTTTGATTCTTTTCGATGTTTTTACGATTGTAATTGACTCCTTTCGATGTTTTTTCGATTGTTATCGATAGTTTTCGATGTTTTTTCGATTGTTTTCGATACTTTTCGACGTTTTATCGATTGTTTTTGATTCTTTTCGATGTTTTTTCGATTGTAATTGACTCCTATCACTGTTTTTTCGATTGTAATTGACTCCTTTCGATGTTTTTTCGATTGTTTTCGATACTTTTCGACGTTTTATCTATTGTTTTTGATTCTTTTTGATGTTTTTTCGATTGTAATTGACTCCTTTCGATGTTTTTCGATTGTTTTCGATACTTTTCGACGTTTTATCTATTGTTTTTGATTCTTTTCGATGTTTTTTCGATTGTAATTGACTCCTTTCGATGTTTTTTCGATTGTTTTCGATACTTTTCGACGTTTTATCGATTGTTTTTGATTCTTTTCGATGTTTTTCGATTGTAATTGACTCCTATCAATGTTTTTTCGATTGTAATTGACTCCTTTCGATTTTTTTCGATTGTTATCGATAGTTTTCGATGTTTTTTCGATTGTTTTCGATACTTTTCGACGTTTTATCGATTGTTTTTGATTCTTTTCGATGTTTTTTCGATTGTAATTGACTCCTTTTCGATGTTTTTCGATTGTTTTCGATACTTTTCGACGTTTTATCTATTGTTTTTGATTCTTTTTGATGTTTTTTCGATTGTAATTGACTCCTTTCGATGTTTTTTCGATTGTTTTCGATACTTTTCGACGTTTTATCTATTGTTTTTGATTCTTTTCGATGTTTTTTCGATTGTAATTGACTCCTTTCGATGTTTTTTCGATTGTTTTCGATACTTTTCGACGTTTTATCGATTGTTTTTGATTCTTTTCGATGTTTTTTCGATTGTAATTGACTCCTATCAATGTTTTTCGATTGTAATTGACTCCTTTCGATGTTTTTTCGATTGTTATCGATAGTTTTCGATGTTTTTTCGATTGTTTTCGATACTTTTCGACGTTTTATCTATTGTTTTTGATTCTTTTCGATGTTTTTCGATTGTAATTGACTCCTATCGATGTTTTTTCGATTGTAATTGACTCCTTTCGATGTTTTTTCGATTGTTTTCGATACTTTTCGACGTTTTATCGATTGTTTTTGATTCTTTTCGATGTTTTTCGATTGTAATTGACTCCTATCACTGTTTTTCGATTGTAATTGACTCCTTTCGATGTTTTTTCGATTGTTTTCGATACTTTTCGACGTTTTATCTATTGTTTTTCATTCTTTTCGATGTTTTTTCGATTGTAATTGACTCCTATCGATGTTTTTTCGATTGTAATTGACTCCTTTCGATGTTTTTTCGATTGTTTTCGATACTTTTCGACGTTTTATCGAATGTTTTTGATTCTTTTCGATGTTTTTTCGATTGTAATTGACTCCTATCGATGTTTTTTCGATTGTAATTGACTCTTTTCGATGTTTTTTCGATTGTTTTCGATACTTTTCGACGTTTTATCGATTGTTTTTCATTCTTTTCGACGTTTTATCGATTGTTTTTGATTCTTTTCGATGTTTTTACGATTGTAATTGACTCCTTTCGATGTTTTTTCGATTGTTATCGATAGTTTTCGATGTTTTTTCGATTGTTTTCGATACTTTTCGACGTTTTATCGATTGTTTTTGATTCTTTTCGATGTTTTTTCGATTGTAATTGACTCCTATCACTGTTTTTTCGATTGTAATTGACTCCTTTCGATGTTTTTTCGATTGTTTTCGATACTTTTCGACGTTTTATCTATTGTTTTTGATTCTTTTCGATGTTTTTTCGATTGTAATTGACTCCTTTCGATGTTTTTTCCATTGTTATCGATACTTTTCGACATTTTATCGATTGTTTTCGATACTTTTCGACGTTTTATCGATTGTTTTTGATTCTTTTCGATGTTTTTTCGATTGTAATTGACTCCTATCGATGTTTTTCGATTGTAATTGACTCTTTTCGATGTTTTTTCGATTGTTTTCGATACTTTTCGACGTTTTATCGATTGTTTTTGATTCTTTTCGATGTTTTTTCGATTGTAATTGACTCCTATCAATGTTTTTTCGATTGTAATTGACTCCTTTCGATGTTTTTTCGATTGTTTTTGATACTTTTCGACGTTTTATCGAAGGTTTTTGATTCTTTTCGATGTTTTTTCGATTGTAATTGACTCCTTTCAATATTTTTTCGATTGTTTTCGATACTTTTCGACGTTTTATCGGTTGTTTTTGATTCTTTTCGATGATTTTTCGATTGTTTTTGATTCTTTTCGATGTTTTTACGATTGTAATTGACTCCTTTCGATGTTTTTTCCATTGTTATCGATACTTTTCGACATTTTATCGATTGTTTTCGATACTTTTCGACGTTTTATCGATTGTTTTTGATTCTTTTCGATGTTTTTTCGATTGTAATTGACTCCTATCACTGTTTTTTCGATTGTAATTGACTCCTTTCGATGTTTTTTCGATTGTTTTCGATACTTTTCGACGTTTTATCTATTGTTTTTGATTCTTTTTGATGTTTTTTCGATTGTAATTGACTCCTTTCGATGTTTTTTCGATTGTTTTCGATACTTTTCGACGTTTTATCTATTGTTTTTGATTCTTTTCGATGTTTTTTCGATTGTAATTGACTCCTTTCGATGTTTTTTCGATTGTTTTCGATACTTTTCGACGTTTTATCGATTGTTTTTGATTCTTTTCGATGTTTTTTCGATTGTAATTGACTCCTATCAATGTTTTTTCGATTGTAATTGACTCCTTTCGATGTTTTTTCGATTGTTATCGATAGTTTTTGATGTTTTTTCGATTGTTTTCGATACTTTTCGACGTTTTATCGATTGTTTTTGATTCTTTTCGATGTTTTTCGATTGTAATTGACTCCTATCACTGTTTTTCGATTGTAATTGACTCCTTTCGATGTTTTTTCGATTGTTTTCGATACTTTTCGACGTTTTATCTATTGTTTTTGATTCTTTTTGATGTTTTTTCGATTGTAATTGACTCCTTTCGATGTTTTTTCGATTGTTTTCGATACTTTTCGACGTTTTATCTATTGTTTTTGATTCTTTTCGATGTTTTTCGATTGTAATTGACTCCTTTCGATGTTTTTTCGATTGTTTTCGATACTTTTCGACGTTTTATCGATTGTTTTGATTCTTTTCGATGGTTTTTCGATTGTAATTGACTCCTATCAATGTTTTTTCGATTGTAATTGACTCCTTTCGATGTTTTTTCGATTGTTATCGATAGTTTTCGATGTTTTTTCGATTGTTTTCGATACTTTTCGACGTTTTATCTATTGTTTTTGATTCTTTTCGATGTTTTTTCGATTGTAATTGACTCCTATCGATGTTTTTTCGATTGTAATTGACTCCTTTCGATGTTTTTTCGATTGTTTTCGATACTTTTCGACGTTTTATCGATTGTTTTTGATTCTTTTCGATGTTTTTTCGATTGTAATTGACTCCTATCACTGTTTTTCGATTGTAATTGACTCCTTTCGATGTTTTTTCGATTGTTTTCGATACTTTTCGACGTTTTATCTATTGTTTTTGATTCTTTTTGATGTTTTTTCGATTGTAATTGACTCCTTTCGATGTTTTTTCGATTGTTTTCGATACTTTTCGACGTTTTATCTATTGTTTTTGATTCTTTTCGATGTTTTTTCGATTGTAATTGACTCCTTTCGATGTTTTTTCGATTGTTTTCGATACTTTTCGACGTTTTATCGATTGTTTTTGATTCTTTTCGATGTTTTTTCGATTGTAATTGACTCCTATCAATGTTTTTTCGATTGTAATTGACTCCTTTCGATGTTTTTTCGATTGTTATCGATAGTTTTCGATGTTTTTTCGATTGTTTTCGATACTTTTCGACGTTTTAACTATTGTTTTTGATTCTTTTCGATGTTTTTCGATTGTAATTGACTCCTATCGATGTTTTTTCGATTGTAATTGACTCCTTTCGATGTTTTTTCGATTGTAATTGACTCCTTTCGATGTTTTATCGAATGTTTTTGATTCTTTTCGATGTTTTTTCGATTGTAATTGACTCCTATCGATGTTTTTTCGATTGTAATTGACTCTTTTCGATGTTTTTTCGATTGTTTTCGATACTTTTCGACGTTTTCTCGAATGTTTTTCATTCTTTTTCGACGTTTTATCGATTGTTTTGATTCTTTTCGATGTTTTTACGATTGTAATTGACTCCTTTCGATGTTTTTTCGATTGTTATCGATAGTTTTCGATGTTTTTTCGATTGTTTTCGATACTTTTCGACGTTTTATCGATTGTTTTTGATTCTTTTCGATGTTTTTTCGATTGTAATTGACTCCTATCACTGTTTTTTCGATTGTAATTGACTCCTTTCGATGTTTTTTCGATTGTTTTCGATACTTTTCGACGTTTTATCTATTGTTTTTGATTCTTTTTGATGTTTTTCGATTGTAATTGACTCCTTTCGATGTTTTTTCGATTGTTTTCGATACTTTTCGACGTTTTATCTATTGTTTTTGATTCTTTTCGATGTTTTTTCGATTGTAATTGACTCCTTTCGATGTTTTTTCGATTGTTTTCGATACTTTTCGACGTTTTATCGATTGTTTTTGATTCTTTTCGATGTTTTTTCGATTGTAATTGACTCCTATCAATGTTTTTTCGATTGTAATTGACTCCTTTCGATGTTTTTTCGATTGTTATCGATAGTTTTCGATGTTTTTTCGATTGTTTTCGATACTTTTCGACGTTTTATCGATTGTTTTTGATTCTTTTCGATGTTTTTCGATTGTAATTGACTCCTATCACTGTTTTTTTTCGATTGTAATTGACTCCTTTCGATGTTTTTTCGATTGTTTTCGATACTTTTCGACGTTTTATCTATTGTTTTTGATTCTTTTTGATGTTTTTTCGATTGTAATTGACTCCTTTCGATGTTTTTTCGATTGTTTTCGATACTTTTCGACGTTTTATCTATTGTTTTTGATTCTTTTCGATGTTTTTTCGATTGTAATTGACTCCTTTCGATGTTTTTTCGATTGTTTTCGATACTTTTCGACGTTTTATCGATTGTTTTTGATTCTTTTCGATGTTTTTTTCGATTGTAATTGACTCCTATCAATGTTTTTTCGATTGTAATTGACTCCTTTCGATGTTTTTTCGATTGTTATCGATAGTTTTCGATGTTTTTCGATTGTTTTCGATACTTTTCGACGTTTTATCTATTGTTTTTGATTCTTTTCGATGTTTTTTCGATTGTAATTGACTCCTATCGATGTTTTTCGATTGTAATTGACTCCTTTCGATGTTTTTTCGATTGTTTTCGATACTTTTCGACGTTTTATCGAATGTTTTTGATTCTTTTCGATGTTTTTTCGATTGTAATTGACTCCTATCGATGTTTTTTCGATTGTAATTGACTCTTTTCGATGTTTTTTCGATTGTTTTCGATACTTTTCGACGTTTTATCGATTGTTTTTCATTCTTTTCGACGTTTTATCGATTGTTTTTGATTCTTTTCGATGTTTTTACGATTGTAATTGACTCCTTTCGATGTTTTTTCGATTGTTATCGATAGTTTTCGATGTTTTTTCGATTGTTTTCGATACTTTTCGACGTTTTATCGATTGTTTTTGATTCTTTTCGATGTTTTTCGATTGTAATTGACTCCTATCACTGTTTTTTCGATTGTAATTGACTCCTTTCGATGTTTTTTCGATTGTTTTCGATACTTTTCGACGTTTTATCTATTGTTTTTGATTCTTTTCGATGTTTTTTCGATTGTAATTGACTCCTTTCGATGTTTTTTCGATTGTTTTCGATACTTTTCGACGTTTTATCGATTGTTTTTGATTCTTTTCGATGTTTTTTTCGATTGTAATTGACTCCTTTCGATGTTTTTCGATTGTTTTTGATACTTTTCGACGTTTTATCGAAGGTTTTTGATTCTTTTCGATGTTTTTTCGATTGTAATTGACTCCTTTCAATTTTTTTCGATTGTTTTCGATACTTTTCGACGTTTTATCGGTTGTTTTTGATTCTTTTCGATGATTTTTCGATTGTTTTTGATTCTTTTCGATGTTTTTACGATTGTAATTGACTCCTTTCGATGTTTTTTCCATTGTTATCGATACTTTTCGACATTTTATCGATTGTTTTTGATTCTTTTCGACGTTTTATCGATTGTTTTTGATTCTTTTCGATGTTTTTTCGATTGTAATTGACTCCTTTCGATGTTTTTTCGATTGTTATCGATAGTTTTCGATGTTTTTTCGATTGTTTTCGATACTTTTCGACGTTTTATCTATTGTTTTTGACTCTTTTCGATGTTTTTCGATTGTAATTGACTCCTATCGATGTTTTTTCGATTGTAATTGACTCCTTTCGATGTTTTTTCGATTGTTTTCGATACTTTTCGACGTTTTCTCGAATGTTTTTCATTCTTTTCGACGTTTTATCGATTGTTTTTGATTCTTTTCGATGTTTTTACGATTGTAATTGACTCCTTTCGATGTTTTTTCGATTGTTATCGATAGTTTTCGATGTTTTTTCGATTGTTTTCGATACTTTTCGACGTTTTATCGATTGTTTTTGATTCTTTTCGATGTTTTTTCGATTGTAATTGACTCCTATCACTGTTTTTTCGATTGTAATTGACTCCTTTCGATGTTTTTTCGATTGTTTTCGATACTTTTCGACGTTTTATCGATTGTAATTGACTCCTTTCGATGTTTTTTCGATTGTTTTCGATACTTTTCGACGTTTTATCTATTGTTTTTGATTCTTTTTGATGTTTTTTCGATTGTAATTGACTCCTTTCGATGTTTTTTCGATTGTTTTCGATACTTTTCGACGTTTTATCTATTGTTTTTGATTCTTTTCGATGTTTTTTCGATTGTAATTGACTCCTTTCGATGTTTTTTCGATTGTTTTCGATACTTTTCGACGTTTTATCGAATGTTTTTGATTCTTTTCGATGTTTTTTCGATTGTAATTGACTCCTATCAATGTTTTTTCGATTGTAATTGACTCCTTTCGATGTTTTTTCGATTGTTTTTGATACTTTTCGACGTTTTATCGAAGGTTTTTGATTCTTTTCGATGTTTTTTCGATTGTAATTGACTCCTTTCAATGTTTTTTCGATTGTTTTCGATACTTTTCGACGTTTTATCGGTTGTTTTTGATTCTTTTCGATGATTTTTTCGATTGTTTTTGATTCTTTTCGATGTTTTTACGATTGTAATTGACTCCTTTCGATGTTTTTTCCATTGTTATCGATAGTTTTCGATGTTTTTTCGATTGTTTTCGATATTTTTCGACGTTTTATCGATTGTTTTTGATTCTTTTCGATGTTTTTTCGATTGTAATTGACTCCTTTCGATGTTTTTTCGATTGTTTTCGATACTTTTCGACGTTTTATCGAATGTTTTTGATTCTTTTCGATGTTTTTTCGATTGTAATTGACTCCTATCGATGTTTTTTCGATTGTAATTGACTCTTTTCGATGTTTTTTCGATTGTTTTCGATACTTTTCGACGTTTTATCGATTGTTTTTCATTCTTTTCGACGTTTTATCGATTGTTTTTGATTCTTTTCGATGTTTTTACGATTGTAATTGACTCCTTTCGATGTTTTTTCCATTGTTATCGATAGTTTTCGATGTTTTTTCGATTGTTTTCGATACTTTTCGACGTTTTATCGATTGTTTTTGATTCTTTTCGATGTTTTTCGATTGTAATTGACTCCTATCGAAGTTTTTTCGATTGTAATTGACTCCTTTCGATGTTTTTTCGATTGTTTTCGATACTTTTCGACGTTTTATCGATTGTTTTTGATTCTTTTCGATGTTTTTTCGATTGTAATTGACTCCTATCAATGTTTTTTCGATTGTAATTGACTCCTTTCGATGTTTTTTCGATTGTTTTCGATACTTTTCGACGTTTTATCGAATGTTTTTGATTCTTTTCGATGTTTTTTCGATTGTAATTGACTCCTTTCAATGTTTTTTCAATTGTTTTCGATTCTTTTCGACGTTTTATCGATTGTTTTTTATTCTTTTCGATGTTTTTTCGATTGTAATTGACTCCTTTCGATGTTTTTTTCGATTGCTTTCGATACTTTTCGACGTTTTATCTATAGTTTTTGATTCTTTTCGATGTTTTTTCGATTGTAATTGACTCCTATCGATGTTTTTTCGATTGTAATTGACTCCTTTCGATGTTTTTTCGATTGTTTTCGATACTTTTCGACGTTTTATCGATTGTTTTTGATTCTCTTCGATGTTTTTTCGATTGTAATTGACTCCTTTCGATGTTTTTTCGATTGTTTTCGATACTTTTCGACGTTTTATCGATTGTTTTTGATTCTTTTCGATGTTTTTTCGATTGTAATTGACTCCTTTCGATGTTTTTTCGATTGTTTTCGATACTTTTCGACGTTTTATCGATTGTTTTTGATTCTTTTCGAAGTTTTTTCGATTGTAATTGACTCTTTTCGATGTTTTTCGATAATTTTTCGACGTTTTATCGATTGTTTTTGAATCTTTTCGATGTTTTTTCGATTGTAATTGACTCCTTTCGATGTTTTTTTTCGATTGTTTTCGATACTTTTCGACGTTTTATCGATTGTTTTTGATTCTTTTCGATGTTTTTTCGATTGTAATTGACTCCTTTCGATGCTTTTTCGATTGTTTTCGATACCTTTCGACGTTTTATCGATTGTTTTTGATTCTTTTCGATGTTTTTCGATTGTAATTGACTCCCATCGATGTTTTTTCGATTGTAATTGACTCCTTTCGATGTTTTTTCGATTGTTTTCGATACTTTTCGACGTTTTATCGATTGTTTTTGATTCTTTTCGATGTTTTTCGATTGTAATTGACTCTTTTTGATGTTTTTTTCGATTGTTTTCGATACTTTTCGACGTTTTATCGATTGTTTTGATTCTTTTCGATGTTTTTTCGTTTGTAATTGACTCCTTTCGATGTTTTTCGATTGTTTTCGAAACTTTTCGACGTTTTATCGATTGTTTTTGATTCTTTTCGATGTTTTTTCGATTGTAATTGACTCCTTTCGATGTTTTTTGATTGTTTTCGATACTTTTCGACGTTTTATCGATTGTTTTTGATTCTTTTCGATGTTTTTTCGATTGTAATTGACTCCTTTCAATGTTTTTTGATTGTTTTCGATTCTTTTCGACGTTTTATCGGTTGTTTTTGATTCTTTTCGATGTTTTTTTCGATTGTTTTCGATACTTTTCGACGTTTTATCTATTGTTTTTGATTCTATTCGATGTTTTTTCGATTGTAATTGACTGCTTTCGATGTTTTTTCGATTGTAATTGACTCCTATCGATGTTTTTTCGATTGTAATTGACTCTTTTCGATGTTTTTTCGATTGTTTTCGATACTTTTCGACGTTTTATCGAATGTTTTTCATTCTTTCGACGTTTTATCGATTGTTTTTGATTCTTTTCGATGTTTTTACGATTGTAATTGACTCCTTTCGATGTTTTTTCCATTGTTATCGATAGTTTTCGATGTTTTTTCGATTGTTTTCGATACTTTTCGACGTTTTATCGATTGTAATTGACTCCTTTCGATGTTTTTTCGATTGTTTTCGATACTTTTCGACGTTTTATCGATTGTTTTTGATTCTTTTCGATGTTTTTTCGATTGTAATTGACTCCTTTTGATGTTTTTTCGATTGTTTTCGATACTGCGACGTTTTATCGATTGTTTTTGATTCTTTTCGATTGTAATTGACTCCTTTCGATGTTTTTTCGATTGTTTTCGATACTTTTCGACGTTTTATCGATTGTTTTTGATTCTTTTCGATGTTTTTTCGATTGTAATTGACTCCTTTCGATGTTTTTTCGATTGTTTTTGATACTTTTCGACGTTTTATCGAAGGTTTTTGATTCTTTTCGATGTTTTTTCGATTGTAATTGACTCCTTTCAATATTTTTTCGATTGTTTTCGATACTTTTCGACGTTTTATCGGTTGTTTTTGATTCTTTTCGATGATTTTTCGATTGTTTTTGATTCTTTTCGATGTTTTTACGATTGTAATTGACTCCTTTCGATGTTTTTTCCATTGTTATCGATACTTTTCGACATTTTATCGATTGTTTTTCATTCTTTTCGACGTTTTATCGATTGTTTTTGATTCTTTTCGATGTTTTTTCGATTGTAATTGACTCCTTTCGATGTTTTTTCGATTGTTATCGATAGTTTTCGATGTTTTTTCGATTGTTTTCGATACTTTTCGACGTTTTATCGATTGTTTTTGATTCTTTTCGATGTTTTTTCGATTGTAATTGACTCCTTTTGATGTTTTTTCGATTGTTTTCGATACTGCGACGTTTTATCGATTGTTTTTGATTCTTTTCGATTGTAATTGACTCCTTTCGATGTTTTTTCGATTGTTTTCGATACTTTTCGACGTTTTATCGATTGTTTTTGATTCTTTTCGATGTTTTTTCGATTGTAATTGACTCCTTTCGATGTTTTTTCGATTGTTTTTGATACTTTTCGACGTTTTATCGAAGGTTTTTGATTCTTTTCGATGTTTTTTCGATTGTAATTGACTCCTTTCAATATTTTTTCGATTGTTTTCGATACTTTTCGACGTTTTATCGGTTGTTTTTGATTCTTTTCGATGATTTTTCGATTGTTTTTGATTCTTTTCGATGTTTTTACGATTGTAATTGACTCCTTTCGATGTTTTTTCCATTGTTATCGATACTTTTCGACATTTTATCGATTGTTTTTCATTCTTTTCGACGTTTTATCGATTGTTTTTGATTCTTTTCGACGTTTTATCGATTGTTTTTGATTCTTTTCGATGTTTTTTCGATTGTCATTGACTCCTTTCGATGTTTTTTCGATTGTTTTCGATACTTTTCGACGTTTTTCGATTGTTTTCGATACTTTTCGACGTTTTATCGATTGTTTTTGATTCTTTTCGATGTTTTTTCGATTGTAATTGACTCCTTTCGATGTTTTTTCGATTGTTTTCGATACTTTTCGACGTTGTATCGATTGTTATTGATTCTTTTCGATGTTTTTTCGATTGTAACTGACTCCTATCAATGTTTTTTCGATTGTAATTGACTCCTTTCGATGTTTTTTCGATTGTTTTCGATACTTTTCGACGTTTTATCGATTTTTTTTCATTCTTTTCGATTTTTTTCGATTGTAATTGACTCCTTTCAATGTTTTTTCGATTGTTTTCGATACTTTTCAACGTTTTATCGATTGTTTTTGATTCTTTTCGATGTTTTTTCGATTGTAATTGACTCCTTTCGATGTTTTTTCGATTGTTTTTGATTCTTTTCGATGTTTTTACGATTGTAATTGACTCCTTTCGATGTTTTTCGATTGTTATCAATAGTTTTCGATGTTTTTCGATTGTTTTCGATACTTTTCGACGTTTTATCGATTGTTTTTGATTCTTTTCGATGTTTTTTCGATTGTAATTGACTCCTTTCGATGTTTTTTCGATTGTTTTCGATACTTTTCGACGTTGTATCGATTGTTATTGATTCTTTTCGATGTTTTTTCGATTGTAACTGACTCCTATCAATGTTTTTTCGATTGTAATTGACTCCTTTCGATGTTTTTTCGATTGTTTTCGATACTTTTCGACGTTTTATCGATTTTTTTTTCATTCTTTTCGATTTTTTTTCGATTGTAATTGACTCCTTTCAATGTTTTTTCGATTGTTTTCGATACTTTTCGACGTTTTATCGATTGTTTTTGATTCTTTTCGATGTTTTTTCGATTGTAATTGACTCCTTTCGATGTTTTTTCGATTGTTTTTGATTCTTTTCGATGTTTTTACGATTGTAATTGACTCCTTTCGATGTTTTTTCGATTGTTATCAATAGTTTTCGATGTTTTTCGATTGTTTTCGATACTTTTCGACGTTTTATCGATTGTTTTTGATTCTTTTCGATGTTTTTTCGATTGTAATTGACTCCTTTCGATGTTTTTTCGATTGTTTTCGATACTTTTCGACGTTGTATCGATTGTTATTGATTCTTTTCGATGTTTTTTCGATTGTAACTGACTCCTATCAATGTTTTTTCGATTGTAATTGACTCCTTTCGATGTTTTTTCGATTGTTTTCGATACTTTTCGACGTTTTATCGATTTTTTTTCATTCTTTTCGATTTTTTTTCGATTGTAATTGACTCCTTTCAATGTTTTTTCGATTGTTTTCGATACTTTTCGACGTTTTATCGATTGTTTTTGATTCTTTTCGATGTTTTTTCGTTTGTAATTGACTCCTTTCAATGTTTTTTCGATTGTTTTCAATTCTTTTCGCCGTTTTATCGGTTGTTTTTGATTCTTTTCGATGTTTTTTCGATTGTAATTGACTCCTTTCGATGTTTTTTGATTGTTTTTGATACTTTTCGACGTTTTATCTATTGTTTTTGATTCTTTTCGATGTTTTTTCGATTGTAATTGACTCCTATCAATGTTTTTCGATTGTAATTGACTCCTTTCGATGTTTTTCGATTGTTTTCGATACTTTTCGATGTTTTATCGGTTGTTTTTGATTCTTTTCGATGTTTATTCGATTGTTTTCGATACTTTTCGACGTTTTATCTATTGTTTTTGATTTTTTTCGATGTTTTTCGATTGTAATTGACTCCTATCGATGTTTTTTCGATTGTAATTGACTCTTTTCGATGTTTTTCGATTGTTTTCGATACTTTTCGACGTTTTATCGATTGTTTTTCATTCTTTTCGACGTTTTATCGGTTGTTTTTGATTCTTTTCGATGTTTTTTACGATTGTAATTGACTCCTTTCGATGTTTTTTCGATTGTTATCGATAGTTTTCGATGTTTTTCGATTGTTTTCGATACTTTTCGACGTTTTATCGATTGTTTTTGATTCTTTTCGATGTTTTTTCGATTGTAATTGACTCCTTTCGATGTTTTTTCGATTATTTTCGATACTTTTCGACGTTTTATCGATTGTTTTTGATTCTTTTCGATGTTTTTTCGATTGTAATTGACTCCTTTCGATGTTTTTTCGATTGTTTTCGATACTTTTCGACGTTTTATCGATTATTTTTGATTCTTTTCGATGTTTTTTCGATTGTAATTGACTCCTTTCGATGTTTTTTCGATTGTTTTCGATACTTTTCGACGTTTCATCGATTGTTTTTGATTCTTTTCGATGTTTTTTCGATTGTAATTGACTCCTATCAATGTTTTTTCGATTGTAATTGACTCCTTTCGATGTTTTTTCGATTGTTTTCGATACTTTTCGACGTTTCATCGAATGTTTTTGATTTTTTTCGATGTTTTTTCGATTGTAATTGACTCCTTTCAATGTTTTTTCGATTGTTTTCGATTCTTTTCGACGTTTTATCGGTTGTTTTTGATTCTTTTCGATGTTTTTTCGATTGTAATTGACTCCTTTCGATGTTTTTTCGATTGTTTTCGATACTTTTCGACGTTTTATCTATTGTTTTTGATTCTTTTCGATGTTTTTCGATTGTAATTGACTCCTATCGATGTTTTTTCGATTGTAATTGACTCTTTTCGATGTTTTTCGATTGTTTTCGATACTTTTCGACGTTTTATCGATTGTTTTTCATTCTTTTCGACGTTTTATCTATTGTTTTTGATTCTTTTCGATGTTTTTCGATTGTAATTGACTCCTATCGATGTTTTTTCGATTGTAATTGACTCTTTTCGATGTTTTTCGATTGTTTTCGATACTTTTCGACGTTTTATCGATTGTTTTTGATTCTTTTCGATGTTTTTTCGATTGTAATTGACTCCTTTTGATGTTTTTTCGATTGTTTTCGATACTGCGACGTTTTATCGATTGTTTTTGATTCTTTTCGATTGTAATTGACTCCTTTCGATGTTTTTTCGATTGTTTTCGATACTTTTCGACGTTTTATCGATTGTTTTTGATTCTTTTCGACGTTTTATCGATTGTTTTTGATTCTTTTCGATGTTTTTTCGATTGTCATTGACTCCTTTCGATGTTTTTTCGATTGTTTTCAATACTTTTCGACGTTTTTCGATTGTTTTCGATACTTTTCGACGTTTTATCGATTGTTTTTGATTCTTTTCGATGTTTTTTCGATTGTAATTGACTCCTTTCGATGTTTTTTCGATTGTTTTCGATACTTTTCGACGTTGTATCGATTGTTATTGATTCTTTTCGATGTTTTTCGATTGTAACTGACTCTATCAATGTTTTTTCGATTGTAATTGACTCCTTTCGATGTTTTTTCGATTGTTTTCGATACTTTTCGACGTTTTATCGATTTTTTTTCATTCTTTTCGATTTTTTTTCGATTGTAATTGACTCCTTTCAATGTTTTTTCGATTGTTTTCGATACTTTTCAACGTTTTATCGATTGTTTTTGATTCTTTTCGATGTTTTTTCGATTGTAATTGACTCCTTTCGATGTTTTTTCGATTGTTTTTGATTCTTTTCGATGTTTTTACGATTGTAATTGACTCCTTTCGATGTTTTTTCGATTGTTATCAATAGTTTTCGATGTTTTTCGATTGTTTTCGATACTTTTCGACGTTTTATCGATTGTTTTTGATTCTTTTCGATGTTTTTTCGATTGTAATTGACTCCTTTCGATGTTTTTTCGATTGTTTTCGATACTTTTCGACGTTGTATCGATTGTTATTGATTCTTTTCGATGTTTTTCGATTGTAACTGACTCCTATCAATGTTTTTTCGATTGTAATTGACTCCTTTCGATGTTTTTTCGATTGTTTTCGATACTTTTCGACGTTTTATCGATTTTTTTTCATTCTTTTCGATTTTTTTCGATTGTAATTGACTCCTTTCAATGTTTTTTCGATTGTTTTCGATACTTTTCGACGTTTTATCGATTGTTTTTGATTCTTTTCGATGTTTTTTCGATTGTAATTGACTCCTTTCGATGTTTTTCGATTGTTTTTGATTCTTTTCGATGTTTTTACGATTGTAATTGACTCCTTTCGATGTTTTTTCGATTGTTATCAATAGTTTTCGATGTTTTTCGATTGTTTTCGATACTTTTCGACGTTTTATCGATTGTTTTTGATTCTTTTCGATGTTTTTTCGATTGTAATTGACTCCTTTCGATGTTTTTTCGATTGTTTTCGATACTTTTCGACGTTGTATCGATTGTTATTGATTCTTTTCGATGTTTTTTCGATTGTAACTGACTCCTATCAATGTTTTTTCGATTGTAATTGACTCCTTTCGATGTTTTTCGATTGTTTTCGATACTTTTCGACGTTTTATCGATTTTTTCATTCTTTTGTTTTTTCGATTTTTTTCGATTGTAATTGACTCCTTTCAATGTTTTTTCGATTGTTTTCGATACTTTTCGACGTTTTATCGATTGTTTTTGATTCTTTTCGATGTTTTTTCGTTTGTAATTGACTCCTTTCAATGTTTTTTCGATTGTTTTCAATTCTTTTCGCCGTTTTATCGGTTGTTTTTGATTCTTTTCGATGTTTTTTCGATTGTAATTGACTCCTTTCGATGTTTTTTGATTGTTTTTGATACTTTTCGACGTTTTATCTATTGTTTTTGATTCTTTTCGATGTTTTTTCGATTGTAATTGACTCCTATCAATGTTTTTCGATTGTAATTGACTCCTTTCGATGTTTTTCGATTGTTTTCGATACTTTTCGATGTTTTATCGGTTGTTTTTGATTCTTTTCGATGTTTATTCGATTGTTTTCGATACTTTTCGACGTTTTATCTATTGTTTTTGATTTTTTCGATGTTTTTCGATTGTAATTGACTCCTATCGATGTTTTTTCGATTGTAATTGACTCTTTTCGATGTTTTTCGATTGTTTTCGATACTTTTCGACGTTTTATCGATTGTTTTTCATTCTTTTCGACGTTTTATCGGTTGTTTTTGATTCTTTTCGATGTTTTTACGATTGTAATTGACTCCTTTCGATGTTTTTTCGATTGTTATCGATAGTTTTCGATGTTTTTTCGATTGTTTTCGATACTTTTCGACGTTTTATCGATTGTTTTTGATTCTTTTCGATGTTTTTTCGATTGTAATTGACTCCTTTCGATGTTTTTTCGATTATTTTCGATACTTTTCGACGTTTTATCGATTGTTTTTGATTCTTTTCGATGTTTTTTCGATTGTAATTGACTCCTTTCGATGTTTTTCGATTGTTTTCGATACTTTTCGACGTTTTATCGATTATTTTTGATTCTTTTCGATGTTTTTTCGATTGTAATTGACTCCTTTCGATGTTTTTTCGATTGTTTTCGATACTTTTCGACGTTTCATCGATTGTTTTTGATTCTTTTCGATGTTTTTTCGATTGTAATTGACTCCTATCAATGTTTTTTCGATTGTAATTGACTCCTTTCGATGTTTTTTCGATTGTTTTCGATACTTTTCGACGTTTCATCGAATGTTTTTGATTTTTTTCGATGTTTTTTCGATTGTAATTGACTCCTTTCAATGTTTTTTCGATTGTTTTCGATTCTTTTCGACGTTTTATCGGTTGTTTTTGATTCTTTTCGATGTTTTTCGATTGTAATTGACTCCTTTCGATGTTTTTTCGATTGTTTTCGATACTTTTCGACGTTTTATCTATTGTTTTTGATTCTTTTCGATGTTTTTCGATTGTAATTGACTCCTATCGATGTTTTTTCGATTGTAATTGACTCTTTTCGATGTTTTTCGATTGTTTTCGATACTTTTCGACGTTTTATCGATTGTTTTTCATTCTTTTCGACGTTTTATCGATTGTTTTTGATTCTTTTCGATGTTTTTACGATTGTAATTGACTCCTTTCGATGTTTTTTCCACTGTTATCGATAGTTTTCGATGTTTTTCGATTGTTTTCGATACTTTTCGACGTTTTATCGATTGTTTTTGATTCTTTTCGATGTTTTTTCGATTGTAATTGACTCCTTTCAATGTTTTTTCGCTTGTTTTCGATTCTTTTCGACGTTTTATCGGTTGTTTTTGATTCTTTTCGATGTTTTTACGATTGTAATTGACTCCTTTCGATGTTTTTTCGATTGTTATCGATAGTTTTCGATGTTTTTTCGATTGTTTTCGATACTTTTCGACGTTTTATCGGTTGTTTTTGATTCTTTTCGATGTTTTTTCGATTGTAATTGACTCCTTTCGATGTTTTTTCGATTGTTTTCGATACTTTTCGACGTTTTATCGATTGTTTTTGATTCTTTTCGATGTTTTTTCGATTGTTTTTGATTCTTTTCGATGTTTTTTCGATTGTAATTGACTCCTTTCGATGTTTTTTCGATTGTTTTCGATACTTTTCTACGTTTTATCGATTGTTTTTGACTCTTTTCGATGTTTTTTCGATTGTTTTCGATACTTTTCGACGTTTTATCTATTGTTTTCGATACTTTCCGACGTTTTATCGAATGTTTTTGATTCTTTTTGATGTTTTTTCGATTGTAATTGACTCCTATCGATGTTTTTCGATTGTGATTGACTCTTTTCGATGTTTTTTCGATTGTTTTCGATACTTTTCGACGTTTTATCTATTGTTTTTGATTCTTTTCGATGTTTTTTCGATTGTAATTGACTCCTTTCAATGTTTTTTCGATTGTTTTCGATTCTTTTCGACGTTTTATCGGTTGTTTTTGATTCTTTTCGATGTTTTTTCGATTGTAATTGACTCCTTTCGATGTTTTTTCGATTGTTTTCGATACTTTTCGACGTTTTATCTATTGTTTTTGATTTTTTTTCGATGTTTTTCGATTGTAATTGACTCCTATCGATGTTTTTTCGATTGTAATTGACTCTTTTCGATGTTTTTCGATTGTTTTCGATACTTTTCGACGTTTTATCGATTGTTTTTCATTCTTTTCGACGTTTTATCGATTGTTTTTGATTCTTTTCGATGTTTTTTCGATAGTAATTGACTCCTTTCGATGTTTTTTCAATTGTTTTCGATACTTTTCGACGTTTTATCGATTATTTTTGATTCTTTTCGATGTTTTTTCGATTGTAATTGACTCCTTTCGATGTTTTTTCGATTGTTTTCGATACTTTTCGACGTTTTATTGATTGTTTTTGATTCTTTTCGATGTTTTTTCGATTGTAATTGACTCCTTTCGATGTTTTTTCGATTGTTTTCGATACTTTTCGACGTTTTATCGATCGTTTTGGATTCTTTTCGATGTTTTTTCGATTGTTTTTGCTTTTTTTCGATGTTTTTTCTATTGTAATTGACTCCTTTCGATGTTTTTTCGATTGTTTTCGATACTTTTCGACGTTTTATCGAATGTTTTTGATTCTTTTCGATGTTTTTTCGATTGTGATTGACTCTTTTCGATGTTTTTTCGATTGTAATTGACTCCTTTCAGTGTTTTTTCCACTGTTATCGATACTTTTCGACGTTTTATCGATTGTTTTTGATTCTTTTCGATGTTTCTTCGATTGTAATTGACTCCTTTCAATGTTTTTTCGCTTGTTTTCGATTCTTTTCGACGTTTTATCGGTTGTTTTTATTGATTCTTTTCGATGTTTTTACGATTGTAATTGACTCCTTTCGATGTTTTTTCGATTGTTATCGATAGTTTTCGATGTTTTTTCGATTGTTTTCGATACTTTTCGACGTTTTATCGATCGTTTTTGATTCTTTTCGATGTTTTTTCGATTGTTTTTGATTCTTTTCGATGTTTTTTCGATTGTAATTGACTCCTTTCGATGTTTTTTCGATTGTTTTCGATACTTTTCTACGTTTTATCGATTGTTTTTGACTCTTTTCGATGTTTTTTCGATTGTGATTGACTCTTTTCGATGTTTTTTCGATTGTTTTCGATACTTTCCGACGTTTTATCGAATGTTTTTGATTCTTTTCGATGTTTTTTCGATTGTAATTGACTCCTATCGATGTTTTTCGATTGTTTTCGATACTTTTCGACGTTTTATCTATTGTTTTTGATTCTTTTCGATGTTTTTTCGATTGTAATTGACCCTTATCGATGTTTTTTCGATTGTAATTGACTCCTTTCGATGTTTTTTCGATTGTTTTCGATACTTTCCGACGTTTTATCGAATGTTTTGGATTCTTTTCGATGTTTTTTCGATTGTAATTGACTCCTATCGATGTTTTTCGATTGTAATTGACTATTTTCGATGTTTTTTCGATTGTTTTCGATACTTTTCGACGTTTTATCGAATGTTTTTGATTCTTTTCGATGTTTTTTCGATTGTAATTGACTATTTTCGATGTTTTTTCGATTGTTTTCGATACTTTTCGACGTTTTATCGAATGTTTTTGATTCTTTTCGATGTTTTTTCGATTGTAATTGACTCCTATCGATGTTTTTCGATTGTAATTGACTATTTTCGATGTTTTTTCGATTGTTTTCGATACTTTTCGACGTTTTATCGAATGTTTTGGATTCTTTTCGATGTTTTTTCGATTGTAATTGACTCCTTTCGATGTTTTTTCGATTGTAATTGATTCTTTTCGATGTTTTTTCGATTGTAATTGACTCCTATCAATGTTTTTTCGATTGTAATTGACTCTTTTCGATGTTTTTTCGATTGTTTTCGATACTTTTCGACGTTTTTTCGATTGTTTTTGATTCTTTTCGATGTTTTTTCGATTGTAATTGACTCCTTTCAATGTTTTTTCGATTGTTTTCGATTCTTTTCGACGTTTTATCGGTTGTTTTTGATTCTTTTCAATGTTTTTTCGATTGTAATTGACTCCTTTCGATGTTTTTTCGATTGTTTTCGATACTTTTCGACGTTTTATCTATTGTTTTTGATTTTTTTCGATGTTTTTCGATTGTAATTGACTCCTATCGATGTTTTTTCGATTGTAATTGACTCTTTTCGATGTTTTTCGATTGTTTTCGATACTTTTCGACGTTTTATCGATTGTTTTTCATTCTTTTCGACGTTTTATCGGTTGTTTTTGATTCTTTTCGATGTTTTTACGATTGTAATTGACTCCTTTCGATGTTTTTTCGATTGTTATCGATAGTTTTCGATGTTTTTTCGATTGTTTTCGATACTTTTCGACGTTTTATCGATTGTTTTTGATTCTTTTCGATGTTTTTTCGATTGTAATTGACTCCTTTCGATGTTTTTTCGATTATTTTCGATACTTTTCGACGTTTTATCGATTGTTTTTGATTCTTTTCGATGTTTTTTCGATTGTAATTGACTCCTTTCGATGTTTTTTCGATTGTTTTCGATACTTTTCGACGTTTTATCGATTATTTTTGATTCTTTTCGATGTTTTTTCGATTGTAATTGACTCCTTTCGATGTTTTTTCGATTGTTTTCGATACTTTTCGACGTTTTATCGATTGTTTTTGATTCTTTTCGATGTTTTTTCGATTGTAATTGACTCCTATCAATGTTTTTTCGATTGTAATTGACTCCTTTCGATGTTTTTTCGATTGTTTTCGATACTTTTCGACGTTTCATCGAATGTTTTTGATTCTTTTCGATGTTTTTTCGATTGTAATTGACTCCTATCAATGTTTTTTCGATTGTAATTGACTCTTTTCGATGTTTTTTCGATTGTTTTCGATACTTTTCGACGTTTTTTCGATTGTTTTTGATTCTTTTCGATGTTTTTTCGATTGTAATTGACTCCTTTCAATGTTTTTTCGATTGTTTTCGATTCTTTTCGACGTTTTATCGGTTGTTTTTGATTCTTTTCGATGTTTTTTCGATTGTAATTGACTCCTTTCGATGTTTTTTCGATTGTTTTCGATACTTTTCGACGTTTTATCTATTGTTTTTGATTCTTTTCGATGTTTTTCGATTGTAATTGACTCCTATCGATGTTTTTTCGATTGTAATTGACTCTTTTCGATGTTTTTCGATTGTTTTCGATACTTTTCGACGTTTTATCGATTGTTTTTCATTCTTTTCGACGTTTTATCGATTGTTTTTGATTCTTTTCGATGTTTTTACGATTGTAATTGACTCCTTTCGATGTTTTTCCACTGTTATCGATAGTTTTCGATGTTTTTCGATTGTTTTCGATACTTTTCGACGTTTTATCGATTGTTTTTGATTCTTTTCGATGTTTTTTCGATTGTAATTGACTCCTTTCAATGTTTTTTCGCTTGTTTTCGATTCTTTTCGACGTTTTATCGGTTGTTTTTGATTCTTTTCGATGTTTTTACGATTGTAATTGACTCCTTTCGATGTTTTTTCGATTGTTATCGATAGTTTTCGATGTTTTTTCGATTGTTTTCGATACTTTTCGACGTTTTATCGATTGTTTTTGATTCTTTTCGATGTTTTTTCGATTGTAATTGACTCCTTTCAATGTTTTTTCGCTTGTTTTCGATTCTTTTCGACGTTTTATCGGTTGTTTTTGATTCTTTTCGATGTTTTTACGATTGTAATTGACTCCTTTCGATGTTTTTTCGATTGTTATCGATAGTTTTCGATGTTTTTTCGATTGTTTTCGATACTTTTCGACGTTTTATCGGTTGTTTTTGATTCTTTTCGATGTTTTTTCGATTGTAATTGACTCCTTTCGATGTTTTTCGATTGTTTTCGATACTTTTCGACGTTTTATCGATTGTTTTTGATTCTTTTCGATGTTTTTTCGATTGTTTTTGATTCTTTTCGATGTTTTTTCGATTGTAATTGACTCCTTTCGATGTTTTTTCGATTGTTTTCGATACTTTTCTACGTTTTATCGATTGTTTTTGACTCTTTTCGGTGTTTTTTCGATTGTTTTCGATACTTTTCGACGTTTTATCTATTGTTTTCGATACTTTCCGACGTTTTATCGAATGTTTTTGATTCTTTTTGATGTTTTTTCGATTGTAATTGACTCCTATCGATGTTTTTCGATTGTGATTGACTCTTTTCGATGTTTTTTCGATTGTTTTCGATACTTTTCGACGTTTTATCTATTGTTTTTGATTCTTTTCGATGTTTTTTCGATTGTAATTGACCCTTATCGATGTTTTTTCGATTGTAATTGACTCCTTTCGATGTTTTTTCGATTGTTTTCGATACTTTCCGACGTTTTATCGAATGTTTTGGATTCTTTTCGATGTTTTTTCGATTGTAATTGACTCCTATCGATGTTTTTCGATTGTAATTGACTATTTTCGATGTTTTTTCGATTGTTTTCGATACTTTTCGACGTTTTATCGATTGTTTTTCATTCTTTTTGATGTTTTTACGATTGTAATTGACTCCTTTTGATGTTTTTTCGATTGTTATCGATAGTTTTCGATGTTTTTTCGATTGTTTTCGGTACTTTTCGACGTTTTATCGATCGTTTTTGATTCTTTTCGATGTTTTTTCGATTGTAATTGACTCCTTTCGATGTTTTTTCGATTGTTTTCGATTCTTTTCGACGTTTTATCGGTTGTTTTTGATTCTTTTCGATGTTTTTTCGATTGTAATTGACTCCTTTCGATGTTTTTTCGATTGTTTTCGATACTTTTCGACGTTTTGTCTATTGTTTTTGATTCTTTTCGATGTTTTTCGATTGTAATTGACTCCTATCGATGTTTTTTCGATTGTAATTGACTCTTTTCGATGTTTTTCGATTGTTTTCGATACTTTTCGACGTTTTATCGATTGTTTTTCATTCTTTTCGACGTTTTATCGATTGTTTTTGATTCTTTTCGATGTTTTTACGATTGTAATTGACTCCTTTCGATGTTTTTTCGATTGTTATCGATAGTTTTCGATGTTTTTTCGATTGTTTTCGATACTTTTCGACGTTTTATCGATTGTTTTCGATACTTTTCGACGTTTTATCGATTGTTTTTGATTCTTTTCGGTGTTTTTTCGATTGTTTTTGATTCTTTTCGATGTTTTTTCGATTGTAATTGACTCCTTTCGATGTTTTTTCGATTGTTTTCGATACTTTTCTACGTTTTATCGATTGTTTTTGACTCTTTTCGATGTTTTTTCGATTGTAATTGACTCCTTTCGATGTTTTTTCGATTGTTTTCGATACCTTTCGACGTTTTATCGATTGTTTTTGATTCTTTTCGATGTTTTTTCGATTGTTTTTGATTCTTTTCGATGTTTTTTCGATTGTAATTGACTCCTTTCGATGTTTTTTCGATTGTTTTCGATACTTTTCTACGTTTTATCGATTGTTTTTGACTCTTTTCGATGTTTTTTCGATTGTGATTGACTCTTTTCGATGTTTTTTCGATTGTTTTCGATACTTTCCGACGTTTTATCGAATGTTTTTGATTCTTTTCGATGTTTTTTCGATTGTAATTGACTCCTATCGATGTTTTTCGATTGTGATTGACTCTTTTCGATGTTTTTTCGATTGTTTTCGATACTTTTCGACGTTTTATCTATTGTTTTTGATTCTTTTCGATGTTTTTTCGATTGTAATTGACCCTTATCGATGTTTTTTCGATTGTAATTGACTCTTTTCGATGTTTTTCGATTGTTTTCGATACTTTTCGACGTTTTATCGATTGTTTTTCATTCTTTTCGACGTTTTATCGATTGTATTTGATTCTTTTCGATGTTTTTACGATTGTAATTGACTCCTTTCGATGTTTTTTCCACTGTTATCGATAGTTTTCGATGTTTTTCGATTGTTTTCGATACTTTTCGACGTTTTATCGATTGTTTTTGATTCTTTTCGATGTTTTTTCGATTGTAATTGACTCCGTTCAATGTTTTTTCGCTTGTTTTCGATTCTTTTCGACGTTTTATCGGTTGTTTTTGATTCTTTTCGATGTTTTTTCGATTGTAATTGACTCCTTTCGATGTTTTTTCGATTGTTTTCGATACTTTTCGACGTTTTATCGATTGTTTTTGATTCTTTTCGATGTTTTTTCGATTGTTTTTGATTCTTTTCGATGTTTTTTCGATTGTGATTGACTCTTTTCGATGTTTTTTCGATTGTTTTCGATACTTTCCGACGTTTTATCGAATGTTTTTGATTCTTTTCGATGTTTTCGATTGTAATTGACCTTATCGATGTTTTTTCGATTGTAATTGACTCCTTTCGATGTTTTTTCGATTGTTTTCGATACTTTTCGACGTTTTATCGATTGTTTTTGATTCTTTTGATGTTTTTACGTAATTGACTCCTTTCGATGTTTTTTCGATTTTTTTACTGTTATCGATAGTTTTCGATGTTTTTGATTGTTTTCGATACTTTTCGACGTTTTATCGATTGTTTTTGATTCTTTTCGATGTTTTTTCGATTGTAATTGACTCTTCATTTCATGTTTTTTCGATTGTTTTCGATACTTTTCGACGTTTTATCGGTTGTTTTTGATTCTTTTCGATGTTTTTCTTTTGTAATTGACTCCTTTCGATGTTTTTTCGATTGTTTTCGATACTTTTCTACGTTTTATCGATTGTTTTTGACTCTTTTCGATGTTTTTTCGATTGTGATTGACTCTTTTCGATGTTTTTTCGATTGTTTTCGATACTTTCCGACGTTTTATCGAATGTTTTTGATTCTTTTCGATGTTTTTTCGATTGTAATTGACTCCTATCGATGTTTTTCGATTGTGGTTGACTCTTTTCGATGTTTTTTCGATTGTTTTCGATACTTTTCGACGTTTTATCTATTGTTTTTGATTCTTTTCGATGTTTTTTCGATTGTAATTGACCCTTATCGATGTTTTTTCGATTGTAATTGACTCCTTTCGATGTTTTTTCGATTGTTTTCGATACTTTCCGACGTTTTATCGAATGTTTTGGATTCTTTTCGATGTTTTTTCGATTGTAATTGACTCCTATCGATGTTTTTCGATTGTAATTGACTCCTTTCGATGTTTTTTCGATTGTTTTCGATACTTTTCGACGTTTTATCGATTGTTTTTCATTCTTTTTGATGTTTTTACGATTGTAATTGACTCCTTTTGATGTTTTTTTCGATTGTTATCGATAGTTTTCGATATTTTTCCATTGTTTTCGGTACTTTTCGACGTTTTATCGATCGTTTTTGATTCTTTTCGATGTTTTTTCGATTGTAATTGACTCCTTTCGATGTTTTTTCGATTGTTTTCGATTCTTTTCGACGTTTTATCGATTGTTTTTGATTCTTTTCGATGTTTTTACGATTGTAATTGACTCCTTTCGATGTTTTTTCGATTGTTATCGATAGTTTTCGATGTTTTTTCGATTGTTTTCGATACTTTTCGACGTTTTATCGATTGTTTTTGATTCTTTTCGATGTTTTTTCGATTGTAATTGACTCCTTTCAATGTTTTTTCGCTTGTTTTCGATTCTTTTCGACGTTTTATCGGTTGTTTTTGATTCTTTTCGATGTTTTTTCGATTGTAATTGACTCCTTTCGATGTTTTTTCGATTGTTTTCGATACTTTTCGACGTTTTATCGATTGTTTTTGATTCTTTTCGATGTTTTTTCGATTGTTTTTGATTCTTTTCGATGTTTTTTCGATTGTAATTGACTCCTTTCGATGTTTTTTCGATTGTTTTCGATACTTTTCTACGTTTTATCGATTGTTTTTGACTCTTTTCGATGTTTTTTCGATTGTGATTGACTCTTTTCGATGTTTTTTCGATTGTTTTCGATACTTTCCGACGTTTTATCGAATGTTTTTGATTCTTTTCGATGTTTTTTCGATTGTAATTGACTCCTATCGATGTTTTTCGATTGTGATTGACTCTTTTCGATGTTTTTTCGATTGTTTTCGATACTTTTCGACGTTTTATCGAATGTTTTTGATTCTTTTCGATGTTTTTTCGATTGTAATTGACCCTTATCGATGTTTTTTCGATTGTAATTGACTCCTTTCGATGTTTTTTCGATTGTTTTCGATACTTTTCGACGTTTTATCGATTGTTTTTCATTCTTTTTGATGTTTTTACGATTGTAATTGACTCCTTTTGATGTTTTTTCGATTGTTATCGATAGTTTTCGATGTTTTTTCGATTGTTTTCGGTACTTTTCGACGTTTTATCGATCGTTTTTGATTCTTTTCGATGTTTTTTCGATTGTAATTGACTCCTTTCGATGTTTTTTCGATTGTTTTCGATACTTTTCGACGTTTTATCTATTGTTTTTGATCCTTTTCGATGTTTTTTCGATTGTAATTGACTCCTATCAATGTTTTTCGATTGTAATTGACTCCTTTCGATGTTTTTTCGATTGTTTTCGATACTTTTCGACGTTTTATCGAATGTTTTTGATTCTTTTCGATGTTTTTTCGATTGTGATTGACTCTTTTCGATGTTTTTTCGATTGTTTTCGATACTTTTCGACGTTTTATCTATTGTTTTTGATCCTTTTCGATGTTTTTTCGATTGTAATTGACCCCTATCGATGTTTTTTCGATTGTAGTTGACTCCTTTCGATGTTTTTTCGATTGTTTTCGATACTTTCCGACGTTTTATCGAATGTTTTTGATTCTTTAATTGACTCCTTTCGATGTTTTTTCGATTGTAATTGACTCTTTTCGATGTTTTTTCGATTGTTTTCGATACTTTTCGACGTTTTATCGATTGTTTTTTATTCTTTTCGATGTTTTTACGATTGTAATTGACTCCTTTCGATGTTTTTTCGATTGTTTTCGATACTTTTCGACGTTTTATCGATTGTTTTTGATTCTTTTCGATGTTTTTTCGATTGTAATTGACTCCTATCGATGTTTTTCGATTGTGATTGACTCTTTTCGATGTTTTTCGATTGTTTTCGATACTTTTCGACGTTTTATCGATTGTTTTTCATTCTTTTCGACGTTTTATCGATTGTTTTTGATTCTTTTCGATGTTTTTACGATTGTAATTGACTCCTTTCGATGTTTTTTCCACTGTTATCGATAGTTTTCGATGTTTTTCGATTGTTTTCGATACTTTTCGACGTTTTATCGATTGTTTTTGATTCTTTTCGATGTTTTTTCGATTGTAATTGACTCCTTTCAATGTTTTTTCGCTTGTTTTCGATTCTTTTCGACGATTTATCGATTGTTTTTGATTCTTTTCGATGTTTTTTCGATTGTAATTGACTCCTTTCGATGTTTTTTCGATTGTTTTCGATACTTTTCGACGTTTTATCGATTGTTTTTGATTCTTTTCGATGTTTTTTCGATTGTTTTTGATTCTTTTCGATGTTTTTTCGATTGTAATTGACTCCTTTCGATGTTTTTTCGATTGTTTTCGATACTTTTCTACGTTTTATCGATTGTTTTTGACTCTTTTCGATGTTTTTTCGATTGTGATTGACTCTTTTCGATGTTTTTTCGATTGTTTTCGATACTTTCCGACGTTTTATCGAATGTTTTTGATTCTTTTCGATGTTTTTTCGATTGTAATTGACTCCTATCGATGTTTTTCGATTGTGGTTGACTCTTTTCGATGTTTTTTCGATTGTTTTCGATACTTTTCGACGTTTTATCTATTGTTTTTGATTCTTTTCGATGTTTTTTCGATTGTAATTGACCCTTATCGATGTTTTTTCGATTGTAATTGACTCCTTTCGATGTTTTTTCGATTGTTTTCGATACTTTCCGACGTTTTATCGAATGTTTTGGATTCTTTTCGATGTTTTTTCGATTGTAATTGACTCCTATCGATGTTTTTCGATTGTAATTGACTCCTTTCGATGTTTTTTCGATTGTTTTCGATACTTTTCGACGTTTTATCGATTGTTTTTCATTCTTTTTGATGTTTTTACGATTGTAATTGACTCCTTTTGATGTTTTTTTCGATTGTTATCGATAGTTTTCGATATTTTCCATTGTTTTCGGTACTTTTCGACGTTTTATCGATCGTTTTTGATTCTTTTCGATGTTTTTTCGATTGTAATTGACTCCTTTCGATGTTTTTTCGATTGTTTTCGATTCTTTTCGACGTTTTATCGATTGTTTTTGATTCTTTTCGATGTTTTTACGATTGTAATTGACTCCTTTCGATGTTTTTTCGATTGTAATTGACTCCTTTCAATGTTTTTTCGCTTGTTTTCGATTCTTTTCGACGTTTTATCGGTTGTTTTTGATTCTTTTCGATGTTTTTTCGATTGTAATTGACTCCTTTCGATGTTTTTTCGATTGTTTTCGATACTTTTCGACGTTTTATCGATTGTTTTTGATTCTTTTCGATGTTTTTTCGATTGTTTTTGATTCTTTTCGATGTTTTTTCGATTGTAATTGACTCCTTTCGATGTTTTTTCGATTGTTTTCGATACTTTTCTACGTTTTATCGATTGTTTTTGACTCTTTTCGATGTTTTTTCGATTGTGATTGACTCTTTTCGATGTTTTTTCGATTGTTTTCGATACTTTCCGACGTTTTATCGAATGTTTTTGATTCTTTTCGATGTTTTTTCGATTGTAATTGACTCCTATCGATGTTTTTCGATTGTGATTGACTCTTTTCGATGTTTTTTCGATTGTTTTCGATACTTTTCGACGTTTTATCGAATGTTTTTGATTCTTTTCGATGTTTTTTCGATTGTAATTGACCCTTATCGATGTTTTTTCGATTGTAATTGACTCCTTTCGATGTTTTTTCGATTGTTTTCGATACTTTTCGACGTTTTATCGATTGTTTTTCATTCTTTTTGATGTTTTTACGATTGTAATTGACTCCTTTTGATGTTTTTTTCGATTGTTATCGATAGTTTTCGATGTTTTTTCGATTGTTTTCGGTACTTTTCGACGTTTTATCGATCGTTTTTGATTCTTTTCGATGTTTTTTCGATTGTAATTGACTCCTTTCGATGTTTTTCGATTGTTTTCGATACTTTTCGACGTTTTATCTATTGTTTTTGATCCTTTTCGATGTTTTTTCGATTGTAATTGACTCCTATCAATGTTTTTTCGATTGTAATTGACTCCTTTCGATGTTTTTTCGATTGTTTTCGATACTTTTCGACGTTTTATCGAATGTTTTTGATTCTTTTCGATGTTTTTTCGATTGTGATTGACTCTTTTCGATGTTTTTTCGATTGTTTTCGATACTTTTCGACGTTTTATCTATTGTTTTTGATCCTTTTCGATGTTTTTTCGATTGTAATTGACCCCTATCGATGTTTTTTCGATTGTAGTTGACTCCTTTCGATGTTTTTTCGATTGTTTTCGATACTTTCCGACGTTTTATCGAATGTTTTTGATTCTTTAATTGACTCCTTTCGATGTTTTTTCGATTGTAATTGACTCTTTTCGATGTTTTTTCGATTGTTTTCGATACTTTTCGACGTTTTATCGATTGTTTTTTATTCTTTTCGATGTTTTTACGATTGTAATTGACTCCTTTCGATGCTTTTTCGATTGTTTTCGATACTTTTCGACGTTTTATCGATTGTTTTTGACTCTTTTCGATGTTTTTTCGATTGTAATTGACTCCTTTCGATGTTTTTTCGATTGTTTTCGATACTTTTCGACGTTTTATCGATTGTTTTTGATTCTTTTCGATGTTTTTTCGATTGTAATTGACTCCTTTCGATGTTTTTTCGATTGTTTTCGATACTTTTCGACGTTTTATCGATTGTTTTTGACTCTTTTCGATGTTTTTTCGATTGTAATTGACTCATTTCGATGTTTTTTCGATTGTTTTCGATACTTTTCGACGTTTTATCGATCGTTTTGGATTCTTATCGACGTTTTTTCGATTGTAATTGACTCCTATCAATGTTTTTTTGATTGTAATTGACTCCTTTCGATGTTTTTTCGATTGTTTTCGATACTTTTCGACGTTTTATCGATTGTTTTTGATTCTTTTCGATGTTTTTTCGATTGTAATTGACTCCTTTCGATGTTTTTTCGCTTGTTTTCGATACTTTTCGACGTTTTATCGATTGTTTTAGACTCTTTTCGATGTTTTTTCGATTGTGATTGACTCTTTTCGATGATTTTTCGATTGTTTTCGATACTTTCCGACGTTTTATCGAATGTTTTTGATTCTTTTCGATGTTTTTTCGATTGTAATTGACTCCTATCGATGTTTTTTCGATTGTAATTGACTCTTTTCGATGTTTTTTCGATTGTTTTCGATACTTTTCGACGTTTTATCGATTGTTTTTTATTCTTTTCGATGTTTTTACGATTGTAATTGACTCCTTTCGATGTTTTTTCGATTGTTATCGATAGTTTTCGATGTTTTTTCGATTGTTTTCGATACTTTTCGACGTTTTATCGATTGTTTTTGACTCTTTTCGATGTTTTTTCGATTGTAATTGACTCCTTTCGATGTTCTTTCGATTGTTTTCGATACTTTGCGACGTTTTATCGATTGTTTTTGACTCTTTTCGATGTTTTTTCGATTGTAATTGACTCCTTTCGATGTTCTTTCGATTGTTTTCGATACTTTTCGACGTTTTATCGAATGTTTTTGATTCTTTTCGATGTTTTTTCGATTGTAATTGACTCCTTTCAATGTTTTTTCGATTGTTTTCGATTCTTTTCGACGTTTTATCGGTTGTTTTTGATTCTTTTCGATGTTTTTTCGATTGTAATTGACTCCTTTCGATGTTTTTTCGATTGTTTTCGATACTTTTCGACGTTTTATCGAATGTTTCTGATTCTTTTCGATGTTTTTTCGATTGTTTTTGATTCTTTTCGATGTTTTTTCGATTGTAATTGACTCCTTTCGATGTTTTTTCGATTGTTTTCGATACTTTTCGACGTTTTATCGATTGTTTTTGACTCTTTTCGATGTTTTTTCGATTGTGATTGACTCTTTTCGACGTTTTATCGATTGTTTTTTATTCTTTTCGATGTTTTTACGATTGTAATTGACTCCTTTCGATGTTTTTTCGATTGTTATCGATAGTTTTCGATGTTTTTTCGATTGTTTTCGATACTTTTCGACGTTTTATCGATTGTTTTTGACTCTTTTCGATGTTTTTTCGATTGTAATTGACTCCTTTCGATGTTCTTTCGATTGTTTTCGATACTTTTCGACGTTTTATCGATTGTTTTTGACTCTTTTCGATGTTTTTTCGATTGTAATTGACTCCTTTCGATGTTCTTTCGATTGTTTTCGATACTTTTCGACGTTTTATCGAATGTTTTTGATTCTTTTCGATGTTTTTTCGATTGTAATTGACTCCTTTCAATGTTTTTTCGATTGTTTTCGATTCTTTTCGACGTTTTATCGGTTGTTTTTGATTCTTTTCGATGTTTTTTCGATTGTAATTGACTCCTTTCGATGTTTTTTCGATTGTTTTCGATACTTTTCGACGTTTTATCGAATGTTTCTGATTCTTTTCGATGTTTTTTCGATTGTTTTTGATTCTTTTCGATGTTTTTTCGATTGTAATTGACTCCTTTCGATGTTTTTTCGATTGTTTTCGATTCTTTTCGACGTTTTATCGGTTGTTTTTTATTCTTTTCGATGTTTTTTCGATTGTAATTGACTCCTTTCGATGTTTTTTCGATTGTTTTCGATACTTTTCGACGTTTTATCGATTGTTTTTGATTCTTTTCGATGTTTTTTCGATTGTTTTTGATTCTTTTCGATGTTTTTTCGATTTTAATTGACTCCTTTCGATGTTTTTTCGATTGTTTTCGATACTTTTCGACGTTTTATCGATTGTTTTTGACTCTTTTCGATGTTTTTTCGATTGTGATTGACTCTTTTCGATGTTTTTTCGATTGTTTTCGATACTTTCCGACGTTTTATCGAATGTTGTTGATTCTTTTCGATGTTTTTTCGATTGTGATTGACTCTTTTCGATGTTTTTTTGATTGTTTTCGATACTTTTCGACGTTTTATCTATTGTTTTTGATTCTTTTCGATGTTTTTTCGATTGTAATTGACCCCTATCGATGTTTTTTCGATTGTAGTTGACTCCTTTCGATGTTTTTTCGATTGTTTTCGATACTTTCCGACGTTTTATCGGATTCTTTTCGATGTTTTTTCGATTGTAATTGACTCCTTTCGATGTTTTTTCGATTGTTTTCGGTACTTTTCGACGTTTTATCGATCGTTTTTGATTCTTTTCGATGTTTTTTCGATTGTAATTGACTCCTTTCGATGTTTTTTCGATTGTTTTCGATACTTTTCGACGTTTTATCTATTGTTTTTGATCCTTTTCGATGTTTTTTCGATTGTAATTGACTCCTATCAATGTTTTTTCGATTGTAATTGACTCCTTTCGATGTTTTTTCGATTGTTTTCGATACTTTTCGACGTTTTATCGAATGTTTTTGATTCTTTTCGATGTTTTTTCGATTGTGATTGACTCTTTTCGATGTTTTTTCGATTGTTTTCGATACTTTTCGACGTTTTATCTATTGTTTTTGATCCTTTTCGATGTTTTTCGATTGTAATTGACCCCTATCGATGTTTTTTCGATTGTAGTTGACTCCTTTCGATGTTTTTTCGATTGTTTTCGATACTTTCCGACGTTTTATCGAATGTTTTTGATTCTTTAATTGACTCCTTTCGATTTTTTTCGATTGTAATTGACTCTTTTCGATGTTTTTCGATTGTTTTCGATACTTTTCGACGTTTTATCGATTGTTTTTATTCTTTTCGATGTTTTTCGATTGTAATTGACTCCTTTCGATGTTTTTCGTTGTTTTCGATACTTTTCTACGTTTTATCGATTGTTTTTGACTCTTTTCGATGTTTTTTCGATTGTGATTGACTCTTTTCGATGTTTTTTCGATTGTTTTCGATACTTTCCGACGTTTTATCGAATGTTTTTGATTCTTTTCGATGTTTTTTCGATTGTAATTGACTCCTATCGATGTTTTTCGATTGTGATTGACTCTTTTCGATGTTTTTCGATTGTTTTCGATACTTTTCGACGTTTTATCTATTGTTTTTGATTCTTTTCGATGTTTTTTCGATTGTAATTGACCCTTATCGATGTTTTTTCGATTGTAATTGACTCCTTTCGATGTTTTTTCGATTGTTTTCGATACTTTCCGACGTTTTATCGAATGTTTTGGATTCTTTTCGATGTTTTTTCAATTGTAATTGACCCTATCGATGTTTTTCGATTGTAATTGACTATTTTCGATGTTTTTTCGATTGTTTTCGATACTTTTCGACGTTTTATCGATTGTTTTTCATTCTTTTTGATGTTTTTACGATTGTAATTGACTCCTTTTGATGTTTTTTCGATTGTTATCGATAGTTTTCGATGTTTTTTCGATTGTTTTCGGTACTTTTCGACGTTTTATCGATCGTTTTTGATTCTTTTCGATGTTTTTTCGATTGTAATTGACTCCTTTCGATGTTTTTCGATTGTTTTCGATTCTTTTCGACGTTTTATCGGTTGTTTTTGATTCTTTTCGATGTTTTTTCGATTGTAATTGACTCCTTTCGATGTTTTTTCGATTGTTTTCGATACTTTTCGACGTTTTGTCTATTGTTTTTGATTCTTTTCGATGTTTTTCGATTGTAATTGACTCCTATCGATGTTTTTTCGATTGTAATTGACTCTTTTCGATGTTTTTCGATTGTTTTCGATACTTTTCGACGTTTTATCGATTGTTTTTCATTCTTTTCGACGTTTTATCGATTGTTTTTGATTCTTTTCGATGTTTTTACGATTGAAATTGACTCCTTTCGATGTTTTTTCGATTGTTATCGATAGTTTTCGATGTTTTTTCGATTGTTTTCGATACTTTTCGACGTTTTATCGATTGTTTTTGATTCTTTTCGATGTTTTTTCGATTGTAATTGACTCCTTTCAATGTTTTTTCGCTTGTTTTCGATACTTTTCGACGTTTTATCGATTGTTTTTGATTCTTTTCGATGTTTTTTCGATTGTAATTGACTCCTTTCAATGTTTTTTCGCTTGTTTTCGATTCTTTTCGACGTTTTATCGGTTGTTTTTGATTCTTTTCGATGTTTTTTCGATTGTAATAGACTCCTTTCGATGTTTTTTCGATTGTTTTCGATACTTTTCGACGTTTTATCGATTGTTTTTGATTCTTTTCGATGTTTTTTCGATTGTTTTTGATTCTTTTCGATGTTTTTTCGATTGTAATTGACTCCTTTCGATGTTTTTTCGATTGTTTTCGATACTTTTCTACGTTTTATCGATTGTTTTTGACTCTTTTCGATGTTTTTTCGATTGTGATTGACTCTTTTCGATGTTTTTTCGATTGTTTTCGATACTTTCCGACGTTTTATCGAATGTTTTTGATTCTTTTCGATGTTTTTTCGATTGTAATTGACTCCTATCGATGTTTTTCGATTGTGATTGACTCTTTTCTATGTTTTTTCGATTGTTTTCGATACTTTTCGACGTTTTATCTATTGTTTTTGATTCTTTTCGATGTTTTTTCGATTGTAATTGACCCTTATCGATGTTTTTTCGATTGTAATTGACTCCTTTCGATGTTTTCTCGATTGTTTTCGATACTTTTCGACGTTTTATCGATTGTTTTTCATTCTTTTTGATGTTTTTACGATTGTAATTGACTCCTTTTGATGTTTTTTCGATTGTTATCGATAGTTTTCGATGTTTTTTCGATTGTTTTCGGTACTTTTCGACGTTTTATCGATCGTTTTTGATTCTTTTCGATGTTTTTTCGATTGTAATTGACTCCTTTCGATGTTTTTCGATTGTTTTCGATACTTTTCGACGTTTTATCTATTGTTTTTGATCCTTTTCGATGTTTTTTCGATTGTAATTGACTCCTATCAATGTTTTTTCGATTGTAATTGACTCCTTTCGATGTTTTTTCGATTGTTTTCGATACTTTTCGACGTTTTATCGAATGTTTTTGATTCTTTTCGATGTTTTTTCGATTGTGATTGACTCTTTTCGATGTTTTTTCGATTGTTTTCGATACTTTTCGACGTTTTATCTATTGTTTTTGATCCTTTTCGATGTTTTTTCGATTGTAATTGACCCCTATCGATGTTTTTTCGATTGTAGTTGACTCCTTTCGATGTTTTTCGATTGTTTTCGATACTTTCCGACGTTTTATCGAATGTTTTTGATTCTTTAATTGACTCCTTTCGATGTTTTTTCGATTGTAATTGACTCTTTTCGATGTTTTTTCGATTGTTTTCGATACTTTTCGACGTTTTATCGATTGTTTTTTATTCTTTTCGATGTTTTTACGATTGTAATTGACTCCTTTCGATGTTTTTTCGATTGTTTTCGATACTTTTCGACGTTTTATCGATTGTTTTTGACTCTTTTCGATGTTTTTTCGATTGTAATTGACTCCTTTCGATGTTTTTTCGATTGTTTTCGATACTTTTCGACGTTTTATCGATTGTTTTTGATTCTTTTCGATGTTTTTTCGATTGTAATTGACTCCTTTCGATGTTTTTTCGATTGTTTTCGATACTTTTCGACGTTTTATCGATTGTTTTTGACTCTTTTCGATGTTTTTTCGATTGTAATTGACTCATTTCGATGTTTTTCGATTGTTTTCGATACTTTTCGACGTTTTATCGATCGTTTTGGATTCTTTTCGATGTTTTTTCGATTGTAATTGACTCCTATCAATGTTTTTTTGATTGTAATTGACTCCTTTCGATGTTTTTTCGATTGTTTTCGATACTTTTCGACGTTTTATCGATTGTTTTGGATTCTTTTCGATGTTTTTTCGATTGTAATTGACTCCTTTCGATGTTTTTTCGCTTGTTTTCGATACTTTTCGACGTTTTATCGATTGTTTTAGACTCTTTTCGATGTTTTTTCGATTGTGATTGACTCTTTTCGATGATTTTTCGATTGTTTTCGATACTTTCCGACGTTTTATCGAATGTTTTTGATTCTTTTCGATGTTTTTTCGATTGTAATTGACTCCTATCGATGTTTTTTCGATTGTAATTGACTCCTTTCGATGTTTTTTCGATTGTTTTCGATACTTTTCGACGTTTTATCGATTGTTTTTCATTCTTTTTGATGTTTTTACGATTGTAATTGACTCCTTTTGATGTTTTTTCGATTGTTATCGATAGTTTTCGATGTTTTTTCGATTGTTTTCGGTACTTTTCGACGTTTTATCGATCGTTTTTGATTCTTTTCGATGTTTTTTCGATTGTAATTGACTCCTTTCGATGTTTTTTCGATTGTTTTCGATACTTTTCGACGTTTTATCTATTGTTTTTATCGAATGTTTTTGATTCTTTTCGATGTTTTTTCGATTGTGATTGACTCTTTTCGATGTTTTTTCGATTGTTTTCGATACTTTTCGACGTTTTATCTATTGTTTTTGATCCTTTTCGATGTTTTTTCGATTGTAATTGACCCTTATCGATGTTTTTTCGATTGTAATTGACTCCTTTCGATGTTTTTTCGATTGTTTTCGATACTTTTCGACGTTTTATCGATTGTTTTTCATTCTTTTTGATGTTTTTACGATTGTAATTGACTCCTTTTGATGTTTTTTCGATTGTTATCGATAGTTTTCGATGTTTTTTCGATTGTTTTCGGTACTTTTCGACGTTTTATCGATCGTTTTTGATTCTTTTCGATGTTTTTTCGATTGTAATTGACTCCTTTCGATGTTTTTTCGATTGTTTTCGATACTTTTCGACGTTTTATCTATTGTTTTTGATCCTTTTCGATGTTTTTTCGATTGTAATTGACTCCTATCAATGTTTTTTCGATTGTAATTGACTCCTTTCGATGTTTTTTCGATTGTTTTCGATACTTTTCGACGTTTTATCGAATGTTTTTGATTCTTTTCGATGTTTTTTCGATTGTGATTGACTCTTTTCGATGTTTTTTCGATTGTTTTCGATACTTTTCGACGTTTTATCTATTGTTTTTGATCCTTTTCGATGTTTTTTCGATTGTAATTGACCCCTATCGATGTTTTTTCGATTGTAGTTGACTCCTTTCGATGTTTTTTCGATTGTTTTCGATACTTTCCGACGTTTTATCAAATGTTTTTGATTCTTTAATTGACTCCTTTCGATGTTTTTTCGATTGTAATTGACTCTTTTCGATGTTTTTTCGATTGTGATTGACTCTTTTCGATGTTTTTACGATTGTAATTGACTCCTTTCGATGTTTTTTCGATTGTTATCGATAGTTTTCGATGTTTTTTCGATTGTTTTCGATACTTTTCGACGTTTTATCGATTGTTTTTGATTCTTTTCGATGTTTTTTCGATTGTAATTGACTCCTTTCAATGTTTTTTCGCTTGTTTTCGATTCTTTTCGACGTTTTATCGGTTGTTTTTGATTCTTTTCGATGTTTTTTCGATTGTAATTGACTCCTTTCGATGTTTTTTCGATTGTTTTCGATACTTTTCGACGTTTTATCGATTGTTTTTGATTCTTTTCGATGTTTTTTCGATTGTTTTTAATTCTTTTCGATGTTTTTTCGATTGTAATTGACTCCTTTCGATGTTTTTTCGATTGTTTTCGATACTTTTCGACGTTTTATCGATTGTTTTTGACTCTTTTCGATGTTTTTTTCGATTATGATTGACTCTTTTCGATGTTTTTTCGATTGTTTTCGATACTTTCCGACGTTTTATCGAATGTTTTTGATTCTTTTCGATGTTTTTTCGATTGTAATTGACTCCTATCGATGTTTTTCGATTGTGATTGACTCTTTTCGATGTTTTTTCGATTGTTTTCGATACTTTTCGACGTTTTATCTATTGTTTTTGATTCTTTTCGATGTTTTTCGATTGTAATTGACCCTTATCGATGTTTTTTCGATTGTAATTGACTCCTTTCGATGTTTTTTCGATTGTTTTCGATACTTTCCGACGTTTTATCGAATGTTTTGGATTCTTTTCGATGTTTTTCGATTGTAATTGACTCCTATCGATGTTTTTCGATTGTAATTGACTATTTTCGATGTTTTTTCGATTGTTTTCGATACTTTTCGACGTTTTATCGATTGTTTTTCATTCTTTTTGATGTTTTTACGATTGTAATTGACTCCTTTTGATGTTTTTTCGATTGTTATCGATAGTTTTCGATGTTTTTTCGATTGTTTTCGGTACTTTTCGACGTTTTATCGATCGTTTTTGATTCTTTTCGATGTTTTTTCGATTGTAATTGACTCCTTTCGATGTTTTTTCGATTGTTTTCGATACTTTTCGACGTTTTATCTATTGTTTTTGATCCTTTTCGATGTTTTTTCGATTGTAATTGACTCCTATCAATGTTTTTTCGATTGTAATTGACTCCTTTCGATGTTTTTTCGATTGTTTTCGATACTTTCCGACGTTTTATCGAATGTTTTTGATTCTTTAATTGACTCCTTTCGATGTTTTTTCGATTGTAATTGACTCTTTTCGATGTTTTTTCGATTGTTTTCGATACTTTTCGACGTTTTATCGATTGTTTTTTATTCTTTTCGATGTTTTTACGATTGTAATTGACTCCTTTCGATGTTTTTTCGATTGTTTTCGATACTTTTCGACGTTTTATCGATTGTTTTTGACTCTTTTCGATGTTTTTTCGATTGTAATTGACTCCTTTCGATGTTTTTTTCGATTGTTTTCGATACTTTTCGACGTTTTATCGATTGTTTTTGATTCTTTTCGATGTTTTTTCGATTGTAATTGACTCCTTTCGATGTTTTTTCGATTGTTTTCGATACTTTTCGACGTTTTATCGATTGTTTTTGACTCTTTTCGATGTTTTTTCGATTGTAATTGACTCCTATCAATGTTTTTTTGATTGTAATTGACTCCTTTCGATGTTTTTTCGATTGTTTTCGATACTTTTCGACGTTTTATCGATTGTTTTGGATTCTTTTCGATGTTTTTTCGATTGTAATTGACTCCTTTCGATGTTTTTTCGCTTGTTTTCGATACTTTTCGACGTTTTATCGATTGTTTTAGACTCTTTTCGATGTTTTTTCGATTGTGATTGACTCTTTTCGATGATTTTTCGATTGTTTTCGATACTTTCCGACGTTTTATCGAATGTTTTTGATTCTTTTCGATGTTTTTTCGATTGTAATTGACTCCTATCGATGTTTTTTCGATTGTAATTGACTCTTTTCGATGTTTTTTCGATTGTTTTCGATACTTTTCGACGTTTTATCGATTGTTTTTATTCTTTTCGATGTTTTTACGATTGTAATTGACTCCTTTCGATGTTTTTTCGATTGTTATCGATAGTTTTCGATGTTTTTTCGATTGTTTTCGATACTTTTCGACGTTTTATCGATTGTTTTTGACTCTTTTCGATGTTTTTTCGATTGTAATTGACTCCTTTCGATGTTCTTTCGATTGTTTTCGATACTTTTCGACGTTTTATCGATTGTTTTTGACTCTTTTCGATGTTTTTTCGATTGTAATTGACTCCTTTCGATGTTCTTTCGATTGTTTTCGATACTTTTCGACGTTTTATCGAATGTTTTTGATTCTTTTCGATGTTTTTTCGATTGTAATTGACTCCTTTCAATGGTTTTTCGATTGTTTTCGATACTTTTCGACGTTTTATCGATTGTTTTTGATTCTTTTCGATGTTTTTTCCGATTGTAATTGACTCCTTTCGATGTTTTTTCGATTGTTTTCGATACTTTTCGACGTTTTATCGATTGTTTTTGACTCTTTTCGATGTTTTTTCGATTGTGATTGACTCTTTTCGATGTTTTTTCGATTGTTTTCGATACTTTCCGACGTTTTATCGATTGTTTTTGATTCTTTTCGATGTTTTTTCGATTGTAATTGACTCCTTTCAATGTTTTTTCGCTTGTTTTCGATTCTTTTCGACGTTTTATCGGTTGTTTTTGATTCTTTTCGATGTTTTTTCGATTGTAATTGACTCCTTTCGATGTTTTTTCGATTGTTTTCGATACTTTTCGACGTTTTATCGATTGTTTTCGATACTTTTCGACGTTTTATCGATTGTTTTTCATTCTTTTTGATGTTTTTACGATTGTAATTGACTTCTTTTGATGTTTTTTCGATTGTTATCGATAGTTTTCGATGTTTTTTCGATTGTTTTCGGTACTTTTCGACGTTTTATCGATCGTTTTTGATTCTTTTCGATGTTTTTTCGATTGTAATTGACTCCTTTCGATGTTTTTTCGATTGTTTTCGACGTTTTATCGGTTGTTTTTGATTCTTTTCGATGTTTTTTCGATTGTAATTGACTCCTTTCGATGTTTTTTCGATTGTTTTCGATACTTTTCGACGTTTTATCGATTGTTTTTGATTCTTTTCGATGTTTTTTCGATTGTTTTTAATTCTTTTCGATGTTTTTTCGATTGTAATTGACTCCTTTCGATGTTTTTTCGATTGTTTTCGATACTTTTCGACGTTTTATCGATTGTTTTTCATTCTTTTTGATGTTTTTACGATTGTAATTGACTTCTTTTGATGTTTTTTCGATTGTTATCGATAGTTTTCGATGTTTTTTCGATTGTTTTCGGTACTTTTCGACGTTTTATCGATCGTTTTTGATTCTTTTCGATGTTTTTTCGATTGTAATTGACTCCTTTCGATGTTTTTTCGATTGTTTTCGATTCTTTTCGACGTTTTATCGGTTGTTTTTCATTCTTTTTGATGTTTTTACGATTGTAATTGACTCCTTTTGATGTTTTTTCGATTGTTATCGATAGTTTTCGATGTTTTTTCGATTGTTTTCGGTACTTTTCGACGTTTTATCGATCGTTTTTGATTCTTTTCGATGTTTTTTCGATTGTAATTGACTCCTTTCGATGTTTTTCAATTGTTTTCGATTCTTTTCGACGTTTTATCGGTTGTTTTTGATTCTTTTCGATGTTTTTTCGATTGTAATTGACTCCTTTCGATGTTTTTTCGATTGTTTTCGATACTTTTCGACGTTTTGTCTATTGTTTTTGATTCTTTTCGATGTTTTTCGATTGTAATTGACTCCTATCGATGTTTTTTCGATTGTAATTGACTCTTTTCGATGTTTTTCGATTGTTTTCGATACTTTCCGACGTTTTATCGAATGTTTTTGATTCTTTTCGACGTTTTATCGATTGTTTTAGACTCTTTTCGATGTTTTTTCGATTGTGATTGACTCCTTTCGATGTTTTTTCGATTGTTATCGATAGTTTTCGATGTTTTTTCGATTGTTTTCGATACTTTCCGACGTTTTATCGAATGTTTTGGATTCTTTTCGATGTTTTTTCGATTGAAATTGACTCCTATCGATGTTTTTCGATTGTAATTGACTATTTTCGATGTTTTTTCGATTGTTTTCGATACTTTTCGACGTTTAATCGATTGTTTTTCATTCTTTTTGATGTTTTTACGATTGTAATTGACTCCTTTTGATGTTTTTTCGATTGTTATCGATAGTTTTCGATGTTTTTTCGATTGTTTTCGGTACTTTTCGACGTTTTATCGATCGTTTTTGATTCTTTTCGATGTTTTTTCGATTGTAATTGACTCCTTTCGATGTTTTTTCGCTTGTTTTCGATTCTTTTCGACGTTTTATCGGTTGTTTTTGATTCTTTTCGATGTTTTTTCGATTGTAATTGACTCCTTTCGATGTTTTTTCGATTGTTTTCGATACTTTTCGACGTTTTATCGATTGTTTTTGATTCTTTTCGATGTTTTTTCGATTGTTTTTAATTCTTTTCGATGTTTTTTCGATTGTAATTGACTCCTTTCGATGTTTTTTCGATTGTTTTCGATACTTTTCGACGTTTTATCGATTGTTTTTGACTCTTTTCGATGTTTTTTCGATTGTGATTGACTCTTTTCGATGTTTTTTCGATTGTTTTCGATACTTTCCGACGTTTTATCGAATGTTTTTGATTCTTTTCGATGTTTTTTCGATTGTAATTGACTCCTATCGATGTTTTTCGATTGTGATTGACTCTTTTCGATGTTTTTTCGATTGTTTTCGATACTTTTCGACGTTTTATCTATTGTTTTTGATTCTTTTCGATGTTTTTTCGATTGTAATTGACCCTTATCGATGTTTTTTCGATTGTAATTGACTCCTTTCGATGTTTTTTCGATTGTTTTCGATACTTTCCGACGTTTTATCGAATGTTTTGGATTCTTTTCGATGTTTTTTCGATTGTAATTGACTCCTATCGATGTTTTTCGATTGTAATTGACTATTTTCGATGTTTTTTCGATTGTTTTCGATACTTTTCGACGTTTTATCGATTGTTTTTCATTCTTTTTGATGTTTTTACGATTGTAATTGACTCCTTTTGATGTTTTTCGATTGTTATCGATAGTTTTCGATGTTTTTTCGATTGTTTTCGGTACTTTTCGACGTTTTATCGATCGTTTTTGATTCTTTTCGATGTTTTTTCGATTGTAATTGACTCCTTTCGATGTTTTTTCTATTGTTTTCGATACTTTTCGACGTTTTATCTATTGTTTTTGATCCTTTTCGATGTTTTTTCGATTGTAATTGACTCCTATCAATGTTTTTTCGATTGTAATTGACTCCTTTCGATGTTTTTTCGATTGTTTTCGATACTTTCCGACGTTTTATCGAATGTTTTTGATTCTTTAATTGACTCCTTTCGATGTTTTTTCGATTGTAATTGACTCTTTTCGATGTTTTTTCGATTGTTTTCGATACTTTTCGACGTTTTATCGATTGTTTTTTATTCTTTTCGATGTTTTTACGATTGTAATTGACTCCTTTCGATGTTTTTTCGATTGTTTTCGATACTTTTCGACGTTTTATCGATTGTTTTTGACTCTTTTCGATGTTTTTTCGATTGTAATTGACTCCTTTCGATGTTTTTTCGATTGTTTTCGATACTTTTCGACGTTTTATCGATTGTTTTTGATTCTTTTCGATGTTTTTTTCGATTGTAATTGACTCCTTTCGATGTTTTTTCGATTGTTTTCGATACTTTTCGACGTTTTATCGATTGTTTTTGACTCTTTTCGATGTTTTTTCGATTGTAATTGACTCATTTCGATGTTTTTTCGATTGTTTTCGATAATTTTCGACGTTTTATCGATCGTTTTGGATTCTTTTCGATGTTTTTTCGATTGTAATTGACTCCTATCAATGTTTTTTTGATTGTAATTGACTCCTTTCGATGTTTTTCGGTTGTTTTTGATACTTTTCGACGTTTTATCGATTGTTTTGGATTCTTTTCGATGTTTTTTCGATTGTAATTGACTCCTTTCGATGTTTTTTCGCTTGTTTTCGATACTTTTCGACGTTTTATCGATTGTTTTAGACTCTTTTCGATGTTTTTTCGATTGTGATTGACTCTTTTCGATGATTTTTCGATTGTTTTCGATACTTTCCGACGTTTTATCGAATGTTTTTGATTCTTTTCGATGTTTTTTCGATTGTAATTGACTCCTATCGATGTTTTTTCGATTGTAATTGACTCTTTTCGATGTTTTTTCGATTGTTTTCGATACTTTTCGACGTTTTATCGATTGTTTTTTATTCTTTTTCGATGTTTTTACGATTGTAATTGACTCCTTTCGATGTTTTTTCGATTGTTATCGATAGTTTTCGATGTTTTTTCGATTGTTTTCGATACTTTTCGACGTTTTATCGATTGTTTTTGACTCTTTTCGATGTTTTTTCGATTGTAATTGACTCCTTTCGATGTTCTTTCGATTGTTTTCGATACTTTTCGACGTTTTATCGAATGTTTTTGATTCTTTTCGATGTTTTTTCGATTGTAATTGACTCCTTTCGATGTTCTTTCGATTGTTTTCGATACTTTTCGACGTTTTATCGAATGTTTTTGATTCTTTTCGATGTTTTTTCGATTGTAATTGACTCCTTTCAATGGTTTTTCGATTGTTTTCGATACTTTTCGACGTTTTATCGATTGTTTTTGATTCTTTTCGATGTTTTTTCGATTGTAATTGACTCCTTTCGATGTTTTTTCGATTGTTTTCGATACTTTTCGACGTTTTATCGATTGTTTTTGACTCTTTTCGATGTTTTTTCGATTGTGATTGACTCTTTTCGATGTTTTTTCGATTGTTTTCGATACTTTCCGACGTTTTATCGATTGTTTTTGATTCTTTTCGATGTTTTTCGATTGTAATTGACTCCTTTCAATGTTTTTTCGCTTGTTTTCGATTCTTTTCGACGTTTTATCGGTTGTTTTTGATTCTTTTCGATGTTTTTTCGATTGTAATTGACTCCTTTCGATGTTTTTTCGATTGTTTTCGATACTTTTCGACGTTTTATCGATTGTTTTCGATACTTTTCGACGTTTTATCGATTGTTTTTCATTCTTTTGATGTTTTTACGATTGTAATTGACTTCTTTTGATGTTTTTTCGATTGTTATCGATAGTTTTCGATGTTTTTTCGATTGTTTTCGGTACTTTTCGACGTTTTATCGATCGTTTTTGATTCTTTTCGATGTTTTTTCGATTGTAATTGACTCCTTTCGATGTTTTTTCGATTGTTTTCGATTCTTTTCGACGTTTTATCGGTTGTTTTTGATTCTTTTCGATGTTTTTTCGATTGTAATTGACTCCTTTCGATGTTTTTTCGATTGTTTTCGATACTTTTCGACGTTTTGTCTATTGTTTTTGATTCTTTTCGATGTTTTTCGATTGTAATTGACTCCTATCGATGTTTTTTCGATTGTAATTGACTCTTTTCGATGTTTTTCGATTGTTTTCGATACTTTTCGACGTTTTATCGATTGTTTTTCATTCTTTTCGACGTTTTATCGATTGTTTTTGATTCTTTTCGATGTTTTTACGATTGAAATTGACTCCTTTCGATGTTTTTTCGATTGTTTTCGATACTTTTCGACGTTTTATCGATTGTTTTTGATTCTTTTCGATGTTTTTTCGATTGTTTTTGATTCTTTTCGATGTTTTTTCGATTGTAATTGACTCCTTTCAATGTTTTTTCGCTTGTTTTCGATTCTTTTCGACGTTTTATCGGTTGTTTTTGATTCTTTTCGATGTTTTTTCGATTGTAATTGACTCCTTTCGATGTTTTTTCGATTGTTTTCGATACTTTTCGACGTTTTATCGATTGTTTTTGATTCTTTTCGATGTTTTTTCGATTGTTTTTGATTCTTTTCGATGTTTTTTCGATTGTAATTGACTGCTTTCGATGTTTTTTCGATTGTTTTCGATACTTTTCGACGTTTTATCGATTGTTTTTGACTCTTTTCGATGTTTTTTCGATTGTGATTGACTCTTTTCGATGTTTTTTCGATTGTTTTCGATACTTTCCGACGTTTTATCGAATGTTTTTGATTCTTTTCGATGTTTTTTCGATTGTAATTGACTCCTATCGATGTTTTTCGATTGTGATTGACTCTTTTCGATGTTTTTTCGGTTGTTTTCGATACTTTTCGACGTTTTATCTATTGTTTTTGATTCTTTTCGATGTTTTTTCGATTGTAATTGACCCTTATCGATGTTTTTTCGATTGTAATTGACTCCTTTCGATGTTTTTTCGATTGTTTTCGATACTTTCCGACGTTTTATCGAATGTTTTGGATTCTTTTCGATGTTTTTTCGATTGTAATTGACTCCTATCGATGTTTTTCGATTGTAATTGACTATTTTCGATGTTTTTTCGATTGTTTTCGATACTTTTCGACGTTTTATCGATTGTTTTTCATTCTTTTTGATGTTTTTACGATTGTAATTGACTCCTTTTGATGTTTTTTCGATTGTTATCGATAGTTTTCGATGTTTTTTCGATTGTTTTCGGTACTTTTCGACGTTTTATCGATCGTTTTTGATTCTTTTCGATGTTTTTTCGATTGTAATTGACTCCTTTCGATGTTTTTTCGATTGTTTTCGATACTTTTCGACGTTTTATCTATTGTTTTTGATCCTTTTCGATGTTTTTTCGATTGTATTTGACTCCTATCAATGTTTTTTCGATTGTAATTGACTCCTTTCGATGTTTTTTCGATTGTTTTCGATACTTTTCGACGTTTTATCGAATGTTTTTGATTCTTTTCGATGTTTTTTCGATTGTGATTGACTCTTTTCGATGTTATTTCGATTGTTTTCGATACTTTTCGACGTTTTATCTATTGTTTTTGATCCTTTTCGATGTTTTTTCGATTGTAATTGACCCCTATCGATGTTTTTTCGATTGTAGTTGACTCCTTTCGATGTTTTTTCGATTGTTTTCGATACTTTCCGACGTTTTATCGAATGTTTTTGATTCTTTAATTGACTCCTTTCGATGTTTTTTCGATTGTATTGACTCTTTTCGATGTTTTTTCGATTGTTTTCGATACTTTTCGACGTTTTATCGATTGTTTTTTATTCTTTTCGATGTTTTTACGATTGTAATTGACTCCTTTCGATGTTTTTTCGATTGTTTTCGATACTTTTCGACGTTTTATCGAATGTTTTGGATTCTTTTCGATGTTTTTTCGATTGTAATTGACTCCTTTCGATGTTTTTTCGATTGTTTTCGATACTTTTCGACGTTTTATCGAATGTTTTGGATTCTTTTCGATGTTTTTTCGATTGTAATTGACTCCTATCGATGTTTTTCGATTGTAATTGACTATTTTCGATGTTTTTTCGATTGTTTTCGATACTTTTCGACGTTTTATCGATTGTTTTTCATTCTTTTTGATGTTTTTACGATTGTAATTGACTCCTTTTGATGTTTTTTCGATTGTTATCGATAGTTTTCGATGTTTTTTCGATTGTTTTCGGTACTTTTCGACGTTTTATCGATCGTTTTTGATTCTTTTCGATGTTTTTTCGATTGTAATTGACTCCTTTCGATGTTTTTTCGATTGTTTTCGATTCTTTTCGACGTTTTATCGGTTGTTTTTGATTCTTTTCGATGTTTTTTCGATTGTAATTGACTCCTTTCGATGTTTTTTCGATTGTTTTCGATACTTTTCGACGTTTTGTCTATTGTTTTTGATTCTTTTCGATGTTTTTCGATTGTAATTGACTCCTATCGATGTTTTTTCGATTGTAATTGACTCTTTTCGATGTTTTTCGATTGTTTTCGATACTTTTCGACGTTTTATCGATTGTTTTTCATTCTTTTCGACGTTTTATCGATTGTTTTTGATTCTTTTCGATGTTTTTACGATTGTAATTGACTCCTTTCGATGTTTTTTCGATTGTTATCGATAGTTTTCGATGTTTTTTCGATTGTTTTCGATACTTTCCGACGTTTTATCGAATGTTTTGGATTCTTTTCGATGTTTTTTCGATTGAAATTGACTCCTATCGATGTTTTTCGATTGTAATTGACTATTTTCGATGTTTTTTCGATTGTTTTCGATACTTTTCGACGTTTTATCGATTGTTTTTCATTCTTTTTGATGTTTTTACGATTGTAATTGACTCCTTTTGATGTTTTTTCGATTGTTATCGATAGTTTTCGATGTTTTTTCGATTGTTTTCGGTACTTTTCGACGTTTTATCGATCGTTTTTGATTCTTTTCGATGTTTTTTCGATTGTAATTGACTCCTTTCGATGTTTTTTCGATTGTTTTCGATTCTTTTCGACGTTTTATCGGTTGTTTTTGATTCTTTTCGATGTTTTTTCGATTGTAATTGACTCCTTTCGATGTTTTTTCGATTGTTTTCGATACTTTTCGACGTTTTGTCTATTGTTTTTGATTCTTTTCGATGTTTTTCGATTGTAATTGACTCCTATCGATGTTTTTTCGATTGTAATTGACTCTTTTCGATGTTTTTCGATTGTTTTCGATACTTTTCGACGTTTTTTCGATTGTTTTTCATTCTTTTCGACGTTTTATCGATTGTTTTTGATTCTTTTCGATGTTTTTACGATTGTAATTGACTCCTTTCGATGTTTTTTCGATTGTTATCGATAGTTTTCGATGTTTTTTCGATTGTTTTCGATACTTTTCGACGTTTTATCGATTGTTTTTGATTCTTTTCGATGTTTTTTCGATTGTAATTGACTCCTTTCAATGTTTTTTCGCTTGTTTTCGATTCTTTTCGACGTTTTATCGGTTGTTTTTGATTCTTTTCGATGTTTTTTCGATTGTAATTGACTCCTTTCGATGTTTTTTCGATTGTTTTCGATACTTTTCGACGTTTTATCGATTGTTTTTGATTCTTTTCGATGTTTTTTCGATTGTTTTTAATTCTTTTCGATGTTTTTTCGATTGTAATTGACTCCTTTCGATGTTTTTTCGATTGTTTTCGATACTTTTCGACGTTTTATCGATTGTTTTTGACTCTTTTCGATGTTTTTTCGATTGTGATTGACTCTTTTCGATGTTTTTTCGATTGTTTTCGATACTTTCCGACGTTTTATCGAATGTTTTTGATTCTTTTCGATGTTTTTTCGATTGTAATTGACTCCTATCGATGTTTTTCGATTGTGATTGACTCTTTTCGATGTTTTTTCGATTGTTTTCGATACTTTTCGACGTTTTATCTATTGTTTTTGATTCTTTTCGATGTTTTTTCGATTGTAATTGACCCTTATCGATGTTTTTTCGATTGTAATTGACTCCTTTCGATGTTTTTTCGATTGTTTTCGATACTTTCCGACGTTTTATCGAATGTTTTGGATTCTTTTCGATGTTTTTTTCGATTGTAATTGACTCCTATCGATGTTTTTCGATTGTAATTGACTATTTTCGATGTTTTTTCGATTGTTTTCGATACTTTTCGACGTTTTATCGATTGTTTTTCATTCTTTTTGATGTTTTTACGATTGTAATTGACTCCTTTTGATGTTTTTTCGATTGTTATCGATAGTTTTCGATGTTTTTTCGATTGTTTTCGGTACTTTTCGACGTTTTATCGATCGTTTTTGATTCTTTTCGATGTTTTTTCGATTGTAATTGACTCCTTTCGATGTTTTTCGATTGTTTTCGATACTTTTCGACGTTTTATCTATTGTTTTTGATCCTTTTCGATGTTTTTTTCGATTGTAATTGACTCCTATCAATGTTTTTTCGATTGTAATTGACTCCTTTCGATGTTTTTTCGATTGTTTTCGATACTTTCCGACGTTTTATCGAATGTTTTTGATTCTTTAATTGACTCTTTCGATGTTTTTTCGATTGTAATTGACTCTTTTCGATGTTTTTTCGATTGTTTTCGATACTTTTCGACGTTTTATCGATTGTTTTTTATTCTTTTCGATGTTTTTACGATTGTAATTGACTCCTTTCGATGTTTTTTCGATTGTTTTCGATACTTTTCGACGTTTTATCGATTATTTTTGACTCTTTTCGATGTTTTTTCGATTGAAATTGACTCCTTTCGATGTTTTTTCGATTGTTTTCGATACTTTTCGACGTTTTATCGATTGTTTTTGATTCTTTTCGATGTTTTTTCGATTGTAATTGACTCCTTTCGATGTTTTTTCGATTGTTTTCGATACTTTTCGACGTTTTATCGATTGTTTTTGACTCTTTTCGATGTTTTTTCGATTGTAATTGACTCATTTCGATGTTTTTTCGATTGTTTTCGATAATTTTCGACGTTTTATCGATTGTTTTGGATTCTTTTCGATGTTTTTTCGATTGTAATTGACTCCTATCAATGTTTTTTGATTGTAATTGACTCCTTTCGATGTTTTTTCGATTGTTTTCGATACTTTTCGACGTTTTATCGATTGTTTTGGATTCTTTTCGATGTTTTTTCGATTGTAATTGACTCCTTTCGATGTTTTTTCGCTTGTTTTCGATACTTTTCGACGTTTTATCGATTGTTTTAGACTCTTTTCGATGTTTTTTCGATTGTGATTGACTCTTTTCGATGATTTTTCGATTGTTTTCGATACTTTCCGACGTTTTATCGAATGTTTTTGATTCTTTTCGATGTTTTTTCGATTGTAATTGACTCCTATCGATGTTTTTTCGATTGTAATTGACTCTTTTCGATGTTTTTTCGATTGTTTTCGATACTTTTCGACGTTTTATCGATTGTTTTTTATTCTTTTCGATGTTTTTACGATTGTAATTGACTCCTTTCGATGTTTTTTCGATTGTTATCGATAGTTTTCGATGTTTTTTCGATTGTTTTCGATACTTTTCGACGTTTTATCGATTGTTTTTGACTCTTTTCGATGTTTTTTCGATTGTAATTGACTCCTTTCGATGTTCTTTCGATTGTTTTCGATACTTTTCGACGTTTTATCGATTGTTTTTGACTCTTTTCGATGTTTTTTCGATTGTAATTGACTCCTTTCGATGTTCTTTCGATTGTTTTCGATACTTTTCGACGTTTTATCGAATGTTTTTGATTCTTTTCGATGTTTTTTCGATTGTAATTGACTCCTTTCAATGGTTTTTCGATTGTTTTCGATACTTTTCGACGTTTTATCGATTGTTTTTGATTCTTTTCGATGTTTTTTTCGATTGTAATTGACTCCTTTCGATGTTTTTTCGATTGTTTTCGATACTTTTCTACGTTTTATCGATTGTTTTTGACTCTTTTCGATGTATTTTCGATTGTGATTGACTCTTTTCGATGTTTTTTCGATTGTTTTCGATACTTTCCGACGTTTTATCGATTGTTTTTGATTCTTTTCGATGTTTTTTCGATTGTAATTGACTCCTTTCAATGTTTTTTCGCTTGTTTTCGATTCTTTTCGACGTTTTATCGGTTGTTTTTGATTCTTTTCGATGTTTTTTCGATTGTAATTGACTCCTTTCGATGTTTTTTCGATTGTTTTCGATACTTTTCGACGTTTTATCGATTGTTTTTGATTCTTTTCGATGTTTTTTCGATTGTTTTTGATTCTTTTCGATGTTTTTTCGATTGTAATTGACTCCTTTCGATGTTTTTTCGATTGTTATCGATAGTTTTCGATGTTTTTTCGATTGTTTTCGATACTTTCCGACGTTTTATCGAATGTTTTGGATTCTTTTCGATGTTTTTTCGATTGTTTTCGATACTTTTCGACGTTTTATCGGTTGTTTTTGATTCTTTTCGATGTTTTTTCGATTGTAATTGACTCCTTTCGATGTTTTTTCGATTGTTTTCGATACTTTTCGACGTTTTATCGATTGTTTTTGATTCTTTTCGATGTTTTTTCGATTGTTTTTAATTCTTTTCGATGTTTTTCGATTGTAATTGACTCCTTTCGATGTTTTTTCGATTGTTTTCGATACTTTTCGACGTTTTATCGATTGTTTTTGACTCTTTTCGATGTTTTTTCGATTGTGATTGACTCTTTTCGATGTTTTTTCGATTGTTTTCGATACTTTCCGACGTTTTATCGAATGTTTTTGATTCTTTTCGATGTTTTTTCGATTGTAATTGACTCCTATCGATGTTTTTCGATTGTGATTGACTCTTTTCGATGTTTTTTCGATTGTTTTCGATACTTTTCGACGTTTTATCTATTGTTTTTGATTCTTTTCGATGTTTTTTCGATTGTAATTGACCCTTATCGATGTTTTTTCGATTGTAATTGACTCCTTTCGATGTTTTTTCGATTGTTTTCGATACTTTCCGACGTTTTATCGAATGTTTTGGATTCTTTTCGATGTTTTTTCGATTGTAATTGACTCCTATCGATGTTTTTCGATTGTAATTGACTATTTTCGATGTTTTTTCGATTGTTTTCGATACTTTTCGACGTTTTATCGATTGTTTTTCATTCTTTTTGATGTTTTTACGATTGTAATTGACTCCTTTTGATGTTTTTTCGATTGTTATCGATAGTTTTCGATGTTTTTTCGATTGTTTTCGGTACTTTTCGACGTTTTATCGATCGTTTTTGATTCTTTTCGATGTTTTTTCGATTGTAATTGACTCCTTTCGATGTTTTTTCGATTGTTTTCGATACTTTTCGACGTTTTATCTATTGTTTTTGATCCTTTTCGATGTTTTTTCGATTGTAATTGACTCCTATCAATGTTTTTCGATTGTAATTGACTCCTTTCGATGTTTTTTCGATTGTTTTCGATACTTTCCGACGTTTTATCGAATGTTTTTGATTCTTTAATTGACTCCTTTCGATGTTTTTTCGATTGTAATTGACTCTTTTCGATGTTTTTTCGATTGTTTTCGATACTTTTCGACGTTTTATCGATTGTTTTTTATTCTTTTCGATGTTTTTACGATTGTAATTGACTCCTTTCGATGTTTTTTCGATTGTTTTCGATACTTTTCGACGTTTTATCGATTGTTTTTGACTCTTTTCGATGTTTTTTCGATTGTAATTGACTCCTTTCGATGTTTTTTCGATTGTTTTCGATACTTTTCGACGTTTTATCGATTGTTTTTGATTCTTTTCGATGTTTTTTCGATTGTAATTGACTCCTTTCGATGTTTTTTCGATTGTTTTTGATACTTTTTGACGTTTTATCGATTGTTTTTGACTCTTTTCGATGTTTTTTCGATTGTAATTGACTCATTTCGATGTTTTTTCGATTGTTTTCGATAATTTTCGACGTTTTATCGATTGTTTTGGATTCTTTTCGATGTTTTTTCGATTGTAATTGACTCCTATCAATGTTTTTTTGATTGTAATTGACTCCTTTCGATGTTTTTTCGATTGTTTTCGATACTTTTCGACGTTTTATCGATTGTTTTGGATTCTTTTCGATGTTTTTTCGATTGTAATTGACTCCTTTCGATGTTTTTTCGCTTGTTTTCGATACTTTTCGACGTTTTATCGATTGTTTTAGACTCCTTTCGATGTTTTTTCGATTGTGATTGACTCTTTTCGATGATTTTTCGATTGTTTTCGATACTTTCCGACGTTTTATCGAATGTTTTTGATTCTTTTCGATGTTTTTTCGATTGTAATTGACTCCTGTCGATGTTTTTTCGATTGTAATTGACTCTTTTCGATGTTTTTTCGATTGTTTTCGATACTTTTCGACGTTTTATCGATTGTTTTTTATTCTTTTCGATGTTTTTACGATTGTAATTGACTCCTTTCGATGTTTTTTCGATTGTTATCGATAGTTTTCGATGTTTTTTCGATTGTTTTCGATACTTTTCGACGTTTTATCGATTGTTTTTGACTCTTTTCGATGTTTTTTCGATTGTAATTGACTCCTTTCGATGTTCTTTCGATTGTTTTCGATACTTTTCGACGTTTTATCGATTGTTTTTGACTCTTTTCGATGTTTTTTCGATTGTAATTGACTCCTTTCGATGTTCTTTCGATTGTTTTCGATACTTTTCGACGTTTTATCGAATGTTTTTGATTCTTTTCGATGTTTTTTCGATTGTAATTGACTCCTTTCAATGGTTTTTCGATTGTTTTCGATACTTTTCGACGTTTTATCGATTGTTTTTGATTCTTTTCGATGTTTTTTCGATTGTAATTGACTCCTTTCGATGTTTTTTCGATTGTTTTCGATACTTTTCTACGTTTTATCGATTGTTTTTGACTCTTTTCGATGTATTTTCGATTGTGATTGACTCTTTTCGATGTTTTTTCGATTGTTTTCGATACTTTCCGACGTTTTATCGATTGTTTTTGATTCTTTTCGATGTTTTTTCGATTGTAATTGACTCCTTTCAATGTTTTTTCGCTTGTTTTCGATTCTTTTCGACGTTTTATCGGTTGTTTTTGATTCTTTTCGATGTTTTTTCGATTGTAATTGACTCCTTTCGATGTTTTTTCGATTGTTTTCGATACTTTTCGACGTTTTATCGATTGTTTTTGATTCTTTTCGATGTTTTTTCGATTGTTTTTGATTCTTTTCGATGTTTTTTCGATTGTAATTGACTCCTTTCGATGTTTTTTCGATTGTTATCGACAGTTTTCGATGTTTTTTCGATTGTTTTCGATACTTTCCGACGTTTTATCGAATGTTTTGGATTCTTTTCGATGTTTTTTCGATTGAAATTGACTCCTATCGATGTTTTTCGATTGTAATTGACTATTTTCGATGTTTTTTCGATTGTTTTCGATACTTTTCGACGTTTTATCGGTTGTTTTTGATTCTTTTCGATGTTTTTTCGATTGTAATTGACTCCTTTCGATGTTTTTTCGATTGTTTTCGATACTTTTCGACGTTTTATCGATTGTTTTTGATTCTTTTCGATGTTTTTTCGATTGTTTTTGATTCTTTTCGATGTTTTTTCGATTGTAATTGACTCCTTTCGATGTTTTTTCGATTGTTTTCGATACTTTTCGACGTTTTATCGATTGTTTTTGACTCTTTTCGATGTTTTTTCGATTGTGATTGACTCTTTTCGATGTTTTTTCGATTGTTTTCGATACTTTCCGACGTTTTATCGAATGTTTTTGATTCTTTTCGATGTTTTTTCGATTGTAATTGACTCCTATCGATGTTTTTCGATTGTGATTGACTCTTTTCGATATTTTTTCGATTGTTTTCGATACCTTTCGACGTTTTATCTATTGTTTTTGATTCTTTTCGATGTTTTTTCCATTGTAATTGACCCTTATCGATGTTTTTTCGATTGTAATTGACTCCTTTCGATGTTTTTTCGATTGTTTTCGATACTTTCCGACGTTTTATCGAATGTTTTGGATTCTTTTCGATGTTTTTTCGATTGTAATTGACTCCTATCGATGTTTTTCGATTGTAATTGACTATTTTCGATGTTTTTTCGATAGTTTTCGATACTTTTCGACGTTTTATCGATTGTTTTTCATTCTTTTTGATGTTTTTACGATTGTAATTGACTCCTTTTGATGTTTTTTCGATTGTTATCGATAGTTTTCGATGTTTTTTCGATTGTTTTCGGTACTTTTCGACGTTTTATCGATCGTTTTTTGATTCTTTTCGATGTTTTTCGATTGTAATTGACTCCTTTCGATGTTTTTTCGATTGTTTTCGATACTTTTCGACGTTTTATCTATTGTTTTTGATCCTTTTCGATGTTTTTTCGATTGTAATTGACTCCTATCAATGTTTTTTCGATTGTAATTGACTCCTTTCGATGTTTTTTCGATTGTTTTCGATACTTTTCGACGTTTTATCGAATGTTTTTGATTCTTTTCGATGTTTTTTCGATTGTGATTGACTCTTTTCGATGTTTTTTCGATTGTTTTCGATACTTTTCGACGTTTTATCTATTGTTTTTGATCCTTTTCGATGTTTTTTCGATTGTAATTGACCCCTATCGATGTTTTTTCGATTGTAGTTGACTCCTTTCGATGTTTTTTCGATTGTAATTGACTCTTTTCGATGTTTTTTCGATTGTTTTCGATACTTTTCGACGTTTTATCGATTGTTTTTTATTCTTTTCGATGTTTTTACGATTGTAATTGACTCCTTTCGATGTTTTTTCGATTGTTTTCGATACTTTTCGACGTTTTATCGATTGTTTTTGACTCTTTTCGATGTTTTTTCGATTGTAATTGACTCCTTTCGATGTTTTTTCGATTGTTTTCGATACTTTTCGACGTTTTATCGATTGTTTTTGATTCTTTTCCATGTTTTTTCGATTGTAATTGACTCCTTTCGATGTTTTTTCGATTGTTTTCGATACTTTTCGACGTTTTATCGATTGTTTTTGACTCTTTTCGATGTTTTTTCGATTGTAATTGACTCATTTCGATGTTTTTTCGATTGTTTTCGATACTTTTCGACGTTTTATCGATCGTTTTGGATTTTTTTCGATGTTTTTTCGATTGTAATTGACTCCTATCAATGTTTTTTTGATTGTAATTGACTCCTTTCGATGTTTTTTCGATTGTTTTCGATACTTTTCGACGTTTTATCGATTGTTTTGGATTCTTTTCGATGTTTTTTCGATTGTAATTGACTCCTTTCGATGTTTTTTCGCTTGTTTTCGATACTTTTCGACGTTTTATCGATTGTTTTAGACTCTTTTCGATGTTTTTTCGATTGTGATTGACTCTTTTCGATGATTTTTCGATTGTTTTCGATACTTTCCGACGTTTTATCGAATGTTTTTGATTCTTTTCGATGTTTTTTCGATTGTAATTGACTCCTATCGATGTTTTTTCGATTGTAATTGACTCTTTTCGATGTTTTTTCGATTGTTTTCGATACTTTTCGACGTTTTATCGATTGTTTTTTATTCTTTTCGATGTTTTTACGATTGTAATTGACTCCTTTCGATGTTTTTTCGATTGTTATCGATAGTTTTCGATGTTTTTTCGATTGTTTTCGATACTTTTCGACGTTTTATCGATTGTTTTTGACTCTTTTCGATGTTTTTTCGATTGTAATTGACTCCTTTCGATGTTTTTTCGATTGTTTTCGATACTTTTCGACGTTTTATCGATTGTTTTTGACTCTTTTCGATGTTTTTTCGATTGTAATTGACTCCTTTCGATGTTCTTTCGATTGTTTTCGATACTTTTCGACGTTTTATCGAATGTTTTTGATTCTTTTCGATGTTTTTTCGATTGTAATTGACTCCTTTCGATGTTTTTTCGATTGTTTTCGATACTTTTCTACGTTTTATCGATTGTTTTTGACTCTTTTTTTGTTTTTCGATTGTGATTGACTCTTTTCGATGTTTTTCGATTGTTTTCGATATTTTCCGACGTTTTATCGATTGTTTTTGATTCTTTTCGATGTTTTTTCGATTGTAATTGACTCCTTTCAATGTTTTTTCGCTTGTTTTCGATTCATTTCGACGTTTTATCGGTTGTTTTTGATTCTTTTCGATGTTTTTTCGATTGTAATTGACTCCTTTCGATGTTTTTTCGATTGTTTTCGATACTTTTCGACGTTTTATCGATTGTTTTTGATTCTTTTCGATGTCTTTTCGATTGTTTTTGATTCTTTTCGATGTTTTTTCGATTGTAATTGACTCCTTTCGATGTTTTTTCGATTGTTTTCGATACTTTTCTACGTTTTATCGATTGTTTTTGACTCTTTTCGATGTTTTTTCGATTGTGATTGACTCTTTTCGATGTTTTTTCGATTGTTTTCGATACTTTCCGACGTTTTATCGAATGTTTTTGATTCTTTTCGATGTTTTTTCGATTGTGATTGACTCTTTTCGATGTTTTTTCGATTGTTTTCGATACTTTTCGACGTTTTATCTATTGTTTTTGATTCTTTTCGATGTTTTTTCGATTGTAATTGACCCTTATCGATGTTTTTTCGATTGTAATTGACTCCTTTCGATGTTTTTCGATTGTTTTCGATACTTTCCGACGTTTTATCGAATGTTTTGGATTCTTTTCGATGTTTTTTCGATTGTAATTGACTCCTATCGATGTTTTTCGATTGTAATTGACTATTTTCGATGTTTTTTCGATTGTTTTCGATACTTTTCGACGTTTTATCGATTGTTTTTCATTCTTTTTGATGTTTTTACGATTGTAATTGACTCCTTTTGATGTTTTTTCGATTGTTATCGATAGTTTTCGATGTTTTTTCGATTGTTTTCGGTACTTTTCGACGTTTTATCGATCGTTTTTGATTCTTTTCGATGTTTTTTCGATTGTAATTGACTCCTTTCGATGTTTTTTCGATTGTTTTCGATACTTTTCGACGTTTTATCTATTGTTTTTGATCCTTTTCGATGTTTTTTCGATTGTAATTGACTCCTATCAATGTTTTTTCGATTGTAATTGACTCCTTTCGATGTTTTTTCGATTGTTTTCGATACTTTTCTACGTTTTATCGATTGTTTTTGACTCTTTTCGATGTTTTTTCGATTGTGATTGACTCTTTTCGATGTTTTTTCGATTGTTTTCGATATTTTCCGACGTTTTATCGATTGTTTTTGATTCTTTTCGATGTTTTTTCGATTGTAATTGACTCCTTTCAATGTTTTTTCGCTTGTTTTCGATTCATTTCGACGTTTTATCGGTTGTTTTTGATTCTTTTCGATGTTTTTTCGATTGTAATTGACTCCTTTCGATGTTTTTTCGATTGTTTTCGATACTTTTCGACGTTTTATCGATTGTTTTTGATTCTTTTCGATGTTTTTTCGATTGTTTTTGATTCTTTTCGATGTTTTTTCGATTGTAATTGACTCCTTTCGATGTTTTTTCGATTGTTTTCGATACTTTTCTACGTTTTATCGATTGTTTTTGACTCTTTTCGATGTTTTTTCGATTGTGATTGACTCTTTTCGATGTTTTTTCGATTGTTTTCGATACTTTCCGACGTTTTATCGAATGTTTTTGATTCTTTTCGATGTTTTTTCGATTGTGATTGACTCTTTTCGATGTTTTTTCGATTGTTTTCGATACTTTTCGACGTTTTATCTATTGTTTTTGATTCTTTTCGATGTTTTTTCGATTGTAATTGACCCTTATCGATGTTTTTTCGATTGTAATTGACTCCTTTCGATGTTTTTTCGATTGTTTTCGATACTTTCCGACGTTTTATCGAATGTTTTGGATTCTTTTCGATGTTTTTTCGATTGTAATTGACTCCTATCGATGTTTTTCGATTGTAATTGACTATTTTCGATGTTTTTTCGATTGTTTTCGATACTTTTCGACGTTTTATCGATTGTTTTTCATTCTTTTTGATGTTTTTCGATTGTAATTGACTATTTTCGATGTTTTTTCGATTGTTTTCGATACTTTTCGACGTTTTATCTATTGTTTTTGATCCTTTTCGATGTTTTTTCGATTGTAATTGACTCCTATCAATGTTTTTTCGATTGTAATTGACTCCTTTCGATGTTTTTTCGATTGTTTTCGATACTTTTCTACGTTTTATCGATTGTTTTTGACTCTTTTCGATGTTTTTTCGATTGTGATTGACTCTTTTCGATGTTTTTTCGATTGTTTTCGATATTTTCCGACGTTTTATCGATTGTTTTTGATTCTTTTCGATGTTTTTTCGATTGTAATTGACTCCTTTCAATGTTTTTTCGCTTGTTTTCGATTCATTTCGACGTTTTATCGGTTGTTTTTGATTCTTTTCGATGTTTTTTCGATTGTAATTGACTCCTATCGATGTTTTTCGATTGTAATTGACTATTTTCGATGTTTTTTCGATTGTTTTCGATACTTTTCTACGTTTTATCGATTGTTTTTGACTCTTTTCGATGTTTTTTCGATTGTGATTGACTCTTTTCGATGTTTTTTCGATTGTTTTCGATATTTTCCGACGTTTTATCGATTGTTTTTGATTCTTTTCGATGTTTTTTCGATTGTAATTGACTCCTTTCGATGTTTTTTCGATTGTTTTCGATACTTTTCGACGTTTTATCTATTGTTTTTGATCCTTTTCGATGTTTTTTCGATTGTAATTGACTCCTATCAATGTTTTTTCGATTGTAATTGACTCCTTTCGATGTTTTTTCGATTGTTTTCGATACTTTTCGACGTTTTATCGAATGTTTTTGATTCTTTTCGATGTTTTTTCGATTGTGATTGACTCTTTTCGATGTTTTTTCGATTGTTTTCGATACTTTTCGACGTTTTATCTATTGTTTTTGATCCTTTTCGATGTTTTTTCGATTGTAATTGAACCCTATCGATGTTTTTTCGATTGTAGTTGACTCCTTTCGATGTTTTTTCGATTGTTTTCGATACTTTCCGACGTTTTATCGAATGTTTTTGATTCTTTAATTGACTCTTTTCGATGTTTTTTCGATTGTTTTCGATACTTTTCGACGTTTTATCGATTGTTTTTTATTCTTTTCGATGTTTTTACGATTGTAATTGACTCCTTTCGATGTTTTTTCGATTGTTTTCGATACTTTTCGACGTTTTATCGATTGTTTTTGACTCTTTTCGATGTTTTTTCGATTGTAATTGACTCCTTTCGATGTTTTTGCGATTGTTTTCGATACTTTTCGACGTTTTATCGATTGTTTTTGATTCTTTTCGATGTTTTTTCGATTGTAATTGACTCCTTTCGATGTTTTTTCGATTGTTTTCGATACTTTTCGACGTTTTATCGATTGTTTTTGACTCTTTTCGATGTTTTTTCGATTGTAATTGACTCATTTCGATGTTTTTTCGATTGTTTTCGATACTTTTCGACGTTTTATCGATCGTTTTGGATTCTTTTCGATGTTTTTTCGATTGTAATTGACTCCTATCAATGTTTTTTTGATTGTAATTGACTCCTTTCGATGTTTTTTCGATTGTTTTCGATACTTTTCGACGTTTTATCGAATGTTTTTGATTCTTTTCGATGTTTTTTCGATTGTAATTGACTCCTTTCGATGTTTTTTCGCTTGTTTTCGATACTTTTCGACGTTTTATCGATTGTTTTTGACTCTTTTCGATGTTTTTTCGATTGTAATTGACTCTTTTCGATGTTTTTTCGATTGTTTTCGATACTTTCCGACGTTTTATCGAATGTTTTTGATTCTTTTCGATGTTTTTTCGATTGTAATTGACTCCTATCGATGTTTTTTCGATTGTAATTGACTCCTTTCGATGTTTTTTCGATTGTTTTCGATACTTTTCGACGTTTTATCGATTGTTTTTTATTCTTTTCGATGTTTTTACGATTGTAATTGACTCCTTTCGATGTTTTTTCGATTGTTATCGATAGTTTTCGATGTTTTTTCGATTGTTTTCGATACTTTTCGACGTTTTATCGATTGTTTTTGACTCTTTTCGATGTTTTTTCGATTGTAATTGACTCCTTTCGATGTTCTTTCGATTGTTTTCGATACTTTTCGACGTTTTATCGATCGTTTTTGACTCTTTTCGATGTTTTTTCGATTGTAATTGACTCCTTTCGATGTTCTTTCGATTGTTTTCGATACTTTTCGACGTTTTATCGAATGTTTTTGATTCTTTTCGATGTTTTTTCGATTGTAATTGACTCCTTTCAATGTTTTTTCGATTGTTTTCGATACTTTTCGACGTTTTATCGATTGTTTTTGACTCTTTTCGATGTTTTTTCGATTGTAATTGACTCCTTTCGATGTTCTTTCGATTGTTTTCGATACTTTTCGACGTTTTATCGAATGTTTTTGATTCTTTTCGATGTTTTTTACGATTGTAATTGACTCCTTTCAATGTTTTTTCGATTGTTTTCGATACTTTTCGACGTTTTATCGATTGTTTTTGATTCTTTTCGATGTTTTTTCGATTGTAATTGACTCCTATCAATGTTTTTTCGATTGTAATTGACTCCTTTCGATGTTTTATCTATTGTTTTTGATTCTTTTCGATGTTTTTCGATTGTAATTGACTCCTATCGATGTTTTTTCGATTGTAATTGACTCTTTTCGATGTTTTTCGATTGTTTTCGATACTTTTCGACGTTTTATCGATTGTTTTTCATTCTTTTCGACGTTTTATCGATTGCTTTTGATTCTTTTCGATGTTTTTACGATTGTAAATGACTCCTTTCGATGTTTTTTCCATTGTTATCGATAGTTTTCGATGTTTTTTCGATTGTTTTCGATACTTTTCGACGTTTTATCGATTGTTTTTGATTCTTTTCGATGTTTTTTCGATTGTAATTGACTCCTTTCAATGTTTTTTCGCTTGTTTTCGATTCTTTTCGGTTGTTTTTGATTCTTTTCGATGTTTCTACGATTGTAATTGACTCCTTTCGATGTTTTTTCGATTGTTATCGATAGTTTTCGATGTTTTTTCGATTGTTTTCGATACTTTTCGACGTTTTATCGATTGTTTTTGATTCTTTTCGATGTTTTTTCGATTGTAATTGACTCTTTTCGATGTTTTTTCGATTATTTTCGATACTTTTCGACGTTTTATCGATTGTTTTTGATTCTTTTCGATGTTTTTCGATTGTAATTGACTCCTTTCGATGTTTTTTCGATTGTTTTCGATACTTTTCGACGTTTTATCGACTGTTTTTGATTCTTTTCGATGTTTTTTCGATTGTTTTTGATTCTTTTCGATGTTTTTTCGATTGTAATTGACTCCTTTCGATGTTTTTTCGATTGTTATCGATAGTTTTCGATGTTTTTTCGATTGTTTTCGATACTTTTCGACGTTTTATCGATTGTTTTTGATTCTTTTCGATGTTTTTTCGATTGTAATTGACTCCTTTCGATGTTTTTTCGATTGTAATTGACTCTTTTCGATGTTTTTCGATTGTTTTCGATACTTTTCGACGTTTTATCGATTGTTTTGGATTCTTTTCGATGTTTTTGCGATTGTAATTGACTCCTATCAATGTTTTTTCGATTGTAATTGACTCCTTTCGATGTTTTTTCGATTGTTTTCGATACTTTTCGACGTTTTATCAAATGTTTTTGATTCTTTTCGATGTTTTTTCGATTGTGATTGACTCTTTTTGATGTTTTTTCGATTGTTTTCGATACTTTTCGACGTTTTATCTATTGTTTTTGATTGTTTTCGATGTTTTTTCGATTGTAATTGACCCCTATCGATGTTTTTTCGATTGTAATTGACTCCTTTCGATGTTTTTCGATTGTTTTCGATACTTTCCGACGTTTTATCGAATGTTTTTGATTCTTTTCGATGTTTTTTCGATTGTAATTGACTCCTATCGATGTTTTTTCGATTGTAATTGACTCCTTTCGATGTTTTTTCGATTGTTTTCGATACTTTTCGACGTTTTATCGATTGTTTTTGACTCTTTTCGATGTTTTTTCGATTGTAATTGACTCCTTTCGATGTTCTTTCGATTGTTTTCGATACTTTTCGACGTTTTATCGATCGTTTTTGACTCTTTTCGATGTTTTTTCGATTGTAATTGACTCCTTTCGATGTTCTTTCGATTGTTTTCGATACTTTTCGACGTTTTATCGAATGTTTTTGATTCTTTTCGATGTTTTTTCGATTGTAATTGACTCCTTTCAATGTTTTTTCGATTGTTTTCGATACTTTTCGACGTTTTATCGATTGTTTTTGACTCTTTTCGATGTTTTTTCGATTGTAATTGACTCATTTCGATGTTCTTTCGATTGTTTTCGATACTTTTCGACGTTTTATCGAATGTTTTTGATTCTTTTCGATGTTTTTTCGATTGTAATTGACTCCTTTCAATGTTTTTTCGATTGTTTTCGATACTTTTCGACGTTTTATCGATTGTTTTTGATTCTTTTCGATGTTTTTTCGATTGTAATTGACTCCTATCAATGTTTTTTCGATTGTAATTGACTCCTTTCGATGTTTTATCTATTGTTTTTGATTCTTTTCGATGTTTTTCGATTGTAATTGACTCCTATCGATGTTTTTTCGATTGTAATTGACTCTTTTCGATGTTTTTCGATTGTTTTCGATACTTTTCGACGTTTTATCGATTGTTTTTCATTCTTTTCGACGTTTTATCGATTGCTTTTGATTCTTTTCGATGTTTTTACGATTGTAAATGACTCCTTTCGATGTTTTTTCCATTGTTATCGATAGTTTTCGATGTTTTTTCGATTGTTTTCGATACTTTTCGACGTTTTATCGATTGTTTTTGATTCTTTTCGATGTTTTTTCGATTGTAATTGACTCCTTTCAATGTTTTTTCGCTTGTTTTCGATTCTTTTCGGTTGTTTTTGATTCTTTTCGATGTTTCTACGATTGTAATTGACTCCTTTCGATGTTTTTTCGATTGTTATCGATAGTTTTCGATGTTTTTTTCGATTGTTTTCGATACTTTTCGACGTTTTATCGATTGTTTTTGATTCTTTTCGATGTTTTTTCGATTGTAATTGACTCTTTTCGATGTTTTTTCGATTATTTTCGATACTTTTCGACGTTTTATCGATTGTTTTTGATTCTTTTCGATGTTTTTTCGATTGTAATTGACTCCTTTCGATGTTTTTTCGATTGTTTTCGATACTTTTCGACGTTTTATCGACTGTTTTTGATTCTTTTCGATGTTTTTTCGATTGTTTTTGATTCTTTTCGATGTTTTTTCGATTGTAATTGACTCCTTTCGATGTTTTTTCGATTGTTATCGATAGTTTTCGATGTTTTTTCGATTGTTTTCGATACTTTTCGACGTTTTATCGATTGTTTTTGATTCTTTTCGATGTTTTTTCGATTGTAATTGACTCCTTTCGATGTTTTTTCGATTGTAATTGACTCTTTTCGATGTTTTTTCGATTGTTTTCGATACTTTTCGACGTTTTATCGATTGTTTTGGATTCTTTTCGATGTTTTTGCGATTGTAATTGACTCCTATCAATGTTTTTTCGATTGTAATTGACTCCTTTCGATGTTTTTTCGATTGTTTTCGATACTTTTCGACGTTTTATCAAATGTTTTTGATTCTTTTCGATGTTTTTTCGATTGTGATTGACTCTTTTTGATGTTTTTTCGATTGTTTTCGATACTTTTCGACGTTTTATCTATTGTTTTTGATTGTTTTCGATGTTTTTTCGATTGTAATTGACCCTATCGATGTTTTTTCGATTGTAATTGACTCCTTTCGATGTTTTTCGATTGTTTTCGATACTTTCCGACGTTTTATCGAATGTTTTTGATTCTTTTCGATGTTTTTTCGATTGTAATTGACTCCTATCGATGTTTTTTCGATTGTAATTGACTCCTTTCGATGTTTTTTCGATTGTTTTCGATACTTTTCGACGTTTTATCGATTGTTTTTCATTCTTTTCGATGTTTTTACGATTGTAATTGACTCCTTTCGATGTTTTTTCGATTGTTTTCGATACTTTTCGACGTTTTATTGATCGTTTTGGATTCTTTTCGATATTTTTTCGATTGTAATTGACTCCTATCAATGTTTTTTCGATTGTAATTGACTCCTTTCGATGTTTTTTCGATTGTTTTCGATACTTTTCGATGTTTTATCGAATGTTTTTGATTCTTTTCGATGTTTTTTCGATTGTAATTGACTCCTTTCGATGTTTTTTCGATTGTTTTCGATACTTTTCGACGTTTTATCGATTGTTTTTGACTCTTTTCGATGTTTTTTCGATTGTAATTGACTCCTTTCGATGTTCTTTCGATTGTTTTCGATACTTTTCGACGTTTTATCGATTGTTTTTGACTCTTTTCGATGTTTTTTCGATTGTAATTGACTCCTTTCGATGTTCTTTCGATCGTTTTCGATACTTTTCGACGTTTTATCGAATGTTTTTGATTCTTTTCGATGTTTTTTCGATTGTAATTGAATCCTTTCAATGTTTTTTCGATTGTTTTCGATACTTTTCGACGTTTTATCGATTGTTTTTGACTCTTTTCGATGTTTTTCGATTGTAATTGACTCCTTTCGATGTTCTTTCGATTGTTTTCGATACTTTTCGACGTTTTATCGATTGTTTTTGATTCTTTTCGATGTTTTTTCGATTGTAATTGACTCCTATCAATGTTTTTTCGATTGTAATTGACTCCTTTCGATGTTTTATCTATCGTTTTTGATTCTTTTCGATGTTTTTCGATTGTAATTGACTCCTATCGATGTTTTTTCGATTGTAATTGATTTTTTTCGATGTTTTTCGATTGTTTTCGATACTTTTCGACGTTTTATCGATTGTTTTTCATTCTTTTCGACGTTTTATCGATTGTTTTTGATTCTTTTCGATGTTTTTTCGATTGTAATTGACTCCTTTCAATGTTTTTTTGCTTGTTTTCGATACTTTTCGGTTGTTTTTGATTCTTTTCGATGTTTCTACGATTGTAATTGACTCCTTTCGATGTTTTTTCGATTGTTATCGATAGTTTTCGATATTTTTTCGATTGTTTTCGATACTTTTCGACGTTTTATCGATTGTTTTTGATTCTTTTCGATGTTTTTTCGATTGTAATTGACTCTTTTCGATGTTTTTTCGATTGTTTTCGATACTTTTCGACGTTTTATCGATTGTTTTGGATGCTTTTCGATGTTTTTTCGATTGTAATTGACTCCTATCAATGTTTTTTCGATTGTAATTGACTCCTTTCGATGTTTTTTCGATTGTTTTCGATACTTTTCGACGTTTTATCAAATGTTTTTGATTCTTTTCGATGTTTTTTCGATTGTGATTGACTCTTTTCGATGTTTTTTCGATTGTTTTCGATACTTTTCGACGTTTTATCTATTGTTTTTGATTGTTTTCGATGTTTTTTCGATTGTAATTGACCCCTATCGATGTTTTTTCGATTGTAATTGACTCCTTTCGATGTTTTTCGATTGTTTTCGATACTTTCCGACGTTTTATCGAATGTTTTTGATTCTTTTCGATGTTTTTTCGATTGTAATTGACTCCTATCGATGTTTTTTCGATTGTAATTGACTCTTTTCGATGTTTTTTCGATTGTTTTCGATACTTTTCGACGTTTTATCGATTGTTTTTCATTCTTTTCGATGTTTTTACGATTGTAATTGACTCCTTTCGATGTTTTTTCGATTGTTATCGATAGTTTTCGATGTTTTTTCGATTGTTTTCGATACTTTTCGACGTTTTATCGATTGTTTTTGATTCTTTTCAATGGTTTTTCGATTGTAATTGACTCCTATCGATGTTTTTTCGATTGTAATTGACTCCTTTCGATGTTTTTTCGATTGTTTTCGATACTTTTCGACGTTTTATCGATTGTTTTTGACTCTTTTCGATGTTTTTCGATTGTAATTGACTCCTTTCGATGTTTTTTCGATTGTTTTCGATACTTTTCAACGTTTTATCGATTGTTTTTGATTCTTTTCAATGGTTTTTCGATTGTAATTGACTCCTATCAATGTTTTTTCGATTGTAATTGACTCTTTTCGATGTTTTTTCGATTGTTTTCGATACTTTTCGACGTTTTATCGATTGTTTTTCATTCTTTTCGATGTTTTTACGATTGTAATTGACTCCATTCGATGTTTTTTCGATTGTTATCGATAGTTTTCGATGTTTTTTCGATTGTTTTCGATACTTTTCGACGTTTTATCGATTGTTTTTGATTCTTTTCGATGCTTTTTCGATTGTAATTGACTCCTTTCGATGTTTTTTCGATTGTTTTCGATACTTTTCGACGTTTTATCGATTGTTTTTGACTCTTTTCGATGTTTTTTCGATTGTAATTGACTCCTTTCGATGTTTTTTCGATTGTTTTCGATACTTTTCAACGTTTTATCGATTGTTTTTGATTCATTTCGATGGTTTTTCGATTGTAATTGACTCCTATCAATGTTTTTTCGATTGTAATTGACTCCTTTCGATGTTTTTTCGATTGTTTTCGATACTTTTCAACGTTTTATCGATTGTTTTTGATTCTTTTCGATGGTTTTTCGATTGTAATTGACTCCTATCGATGTTTTTTCGATTGTAATTGACTCCTATCGATGTTTTTTCGATTGTAATTGACTCTTTTCGATGTTTTTTCGATTGTTTTCGATACTTTTCGACGTTTTATCGATTGTTTTTCATTCTTTTCGATGTTTTTACGATTGTAATTGACTCCTTTCGATGTTTTTTCGATTGTTTTCGATACTTTTCGACGTTTTATCGATCGTTTTGGATTCTTTTCGATGTTTTTTCGATTGTAATTGACTCCTATCAATGTTTTTTCGATTGTAATTGACTCCTTTCGATGTTTTTTCGATTGTTTTCGATACTTTTCGACGTTTTATCGATTGTTTTTGACTCTTTTCGATGTTTTTCGATTGTAATTGACTCCTTTCGATGTTTTTTCGATTGTTTTCGATACTTTTCGACGTTTTATCGATTGTTTTTGACTCTTTTCGATGTTTTTTCGATTGTAATTGACTCCTTTCGATGTTTTTTCGATTGTTTTCGATACTTTTCAACGTTTTATCGATTGTTTTTGATTCTTTTCAATGGTTTTTCGATTGTAATTGACTCCTATCAATGTTTTTTCGATTGTAATTGACTCTTTTCGATGTTTTTTCGATTGTTTTCGATACTTTTCGACGTTTTATCGATTGTTTTTCATTCTTTTCGATGTTTTTACGATTGTAATTGACTCCATTCGATGTTTTTTCGATTGTTATCGATAGTTTTCGATGTTTTTTCGATTGTTTTCGATACTTTTCGACGTTTTATCGATTGTTTTTGATTCTTTTCGATGCTTTTTCGATTGTAATTGACTCCTTTCGATGTTTTTTCGATTGTTTTCGATACTTTTCGACGTTTTATCGATTGTTTTTGACTCTTTTCGATGTTTTTCGATTGTAATTGACTCCTTTCGATGTTTTTTCGATTGTTTTCGATACTTTTCAACGTTTTATCGATTGTTTTTGATTCTTTTCGATGGTTTTTCGATTGTAATTGACTCCTATCGATGTTTTTTCGATTGTAATTGACTCCTATCGATGTTTTTTCGATTGTAATTGACTCTTTTCGATGTTTTTTCGATTGTTTTCGATACTTTTCGACGTTTTATCGATTGTTTTTCATTCTTTTCGATGTTTTTACGATTGTAATTGACTCCTTTCGATGTTTTTTCGATTGTTTTCGATACTTTTCGACGTTTTATCGATCGTTTTGGATTCTTTTCGATGTTTTTTCGATTGTAATTGACTCCTATCAATGTTTTTTCGATTGTAATTGACTCCTTTCGATGTTTTTTCGATTGTTTTCGATACTTTTCGACGTTTTATCGAATGTTTTTGATTCTTTTCGATGTTTTTTCGATTGTAATTGACTCCTTTCGATGTTTTTTCGATTGTTTTCGATACTTTTCGACGTTTTATCGATTGTTTTTGACTCTTTTCGATGTTTTTTCGATTGTAATTGACTCCTTTCGATGTTCTTTCGATTGTTTTCGATACTTTTCGACGTTTTATCGATTGTTTTTGACTCTTTTCGATGTTTCTTCGATTGTAATTGACTCCTTTCGATGTTCTTTCGATTGTTTTCGATACTTTTCGACGTTTTATCGAATGTTTTTGATTCTTTTCGATGTTTTTTCGACTGTAATTGACTCCTTTCAATGTTTTTTCGATTGTTTTCGATACTTTTCGACGTTTTATCGATTGTTTTTGACTCTTGTCGATGTTTTTTCGATTGTAATTGACTCCTTTCGATGTTCTTTCGATTGTTTTCGATACTTTTCGACGTTTTATCGAATGTTTTTGATTCTTTTCGATGTTTTTTCGATTGTAATTGACTCCTTTCAATGGTTTTTCGATTGTTTTCGATACTTTTCGACGTTTTATCGATTGTTTTTGATTCTTTTCGATGTTTTTTCGATTGTAATTGACTCCTATCAATGTTTTTTCGATTGTAATTGACTCCTTTCGATGTTTTATCTATTGTTTTTGATTCTTTTCGATGTTTTTCGATTGTAATTGACTCCTATCGATGTTTTTCGATTGTAATTGACTCTTTTCGATGTTTTTCGATTGTTTTCGATACTTTTCGACGTTTTATCGATTGTTTTTCATTCTTTTCGACGTTTTATCGATTGTTTTTGATTCTTTTCGATGTTTTTACGATTGTAATTGACTCCTTTCGATGTTTTTTCCATTGTTATCGATAGTTTTCGATGTTTTTTCGATTGTTTTCGATACTTTTCGACGTTTTATCGATTGTTTTTGATTCTTTTCGATGTTTTTTCGATTGTAATTGACTCCTTTCAATGTTTTTTCGCTTGTTTTCGATTCTTTTCGGTTGTTTTTGATTCTTTTCGATGTTTCTACGATTGTAATTGACTCCTTTCGATGTTTTTTCGATTGTTATCGATAGTTTTCGATGTTTTTTCGATTGTTTTCGATACTTTTCGACGTTTTATCGAATGTTTTTGATTCTTTTCGATGTTTTTTCGATTGTAATTGACTCCTTTCAATGGTTTTTCGATTGTTTTCGATACTTTTCGACGTTTTATCGATTGTTTTTGATTCTTTTCGATGTTTTTTCGATTGTAATTGACTCCTCTCAATGTTTTTTCGATTGTAATTGACTCCTTTCGATGTTTTATCTATTGTTTTTGATTCTTTTCGATGTTTTTCGATTGTAATTGACTCCTATCGATGTTTTTTCGATTGTAATTGACTCTTTTCGATGTTTTTCGATTGTTTTCGATACTTTTCGACGTTTTATCGATTGTTTTTCATTCTTTTCGACGTTTTATCGATTGTTTTTGATTCTTTTCGATGTTTTTACGATTGTAATTGACTCCTTTCGATGTTTTTTCCATTGTTATCGATAGTTTTCGATGTTTTTTCGATTGTTTTCGATACTTTTCGACGTTTTATCGATTGTTTTTGATTCTTTTCGATGTTTTTTCGATTGTAATTGACTCCTTTCAATGTTTTTTTGCTTGTTTTCGATTCTTTTCGGTTGTTTTTGATTCTTTTCGATGTTTCTACGATTGTAATTGACTCCTTTCGATGTTTTTTCGATTGTTATCGATAGTTTTCGATGTTTTTTCGATTGTAATTGACTCCTTTCGATGTTTTCGATACTTTTCGACGTTTTATCGATTGTTTTTGATTCTTTTCGATGTTTTTTCGATTGTTTTTGATTCTTTTCGATGTTTTTTCGATTGTAATTGACTCCTTTCGATGTTTTTTCGATTGTTATCGATAGTTTTCGATGTTTTTTCGATTGTTTTCGATACTTTTCGACGTTTTATCGATTGTTTTTGATTCTTTTCGATGTTTTTTCAATTGTAATTGACTCCTTTCGATGTTTTTTCGATTGTTTTCGATACTTTTCGACGTTTTATCGATTGTTTTTGACTCTTTTCGATGTTTTTTCGATTGTAATTGACTCTTTTCGATGTTTTTTCGATTGTTTTCGATACTTTTCGACGTTTCATCGATTGTTTTGGATGCTTTTCGATGTTTTTTCGATTGTAATTGACTCCTATCAATGTTTTTTCGATTGTAATTGACTCCTTTCGATGTTTTTTCGATTGTTTTCGATACTTTTCGACGTTTTATCAAATGTTTTTGATTCTTTTCGATGTTTTTTCGATTGTGATTGACTCTTTTCGATGTTTTTTCGATTGTTTTCGATACTTTTCGACGTTTTATCTATTGTTTTTGATTGTTTTCGATGTTTTTTCGATTGTAATTGACCCCTATCGATGTTTTTTCGATTGTAATTGACTCCTTTCGATGTTTTTCGATTGTTTTCGATACTTTCCGACGTTTTATCGAATGTTTTTGATTCTTTTCGATGTTTTTTCGATTGTAATTGACTCCTATCGATGTTTTTCGATTGTAATTGACTCTTTTCGATGTTTTTCGATTGTTTTCGATACTTTTCGACGTTTTATCGATTGTTTTTCATTCTTTTCGATGTTTTTACGATTGTAATTGACTCCTTTCGATGTTTTTTCGATTGTTATCGATAGTTTTCGATGTTTTTTCGATTTTTTTCGATACTTTTCGACGTTTTATCGATTGTTTTTGATTCTTTTCGATGTTTTTTCGATTGTAATTGACTCCTTTCGATGTTTTTCGATTGTTTTCGATACTTTTCGACGTTTTATCGATTGTTTTTGACTCTTTTCGATGTTTTTTCGATTGTAATTGACTCATTTCGATGTTTTTTCGATTGTTTTCGATACTTTTCGACGTTTTATCGATTGTTTTTGATTCTTTTCGATGGTTTTTCGATTGTAATTGACTCCTATCAATGTTTTTTCGATTGTAATTGACTCCTTTCGATGTTTTTTCGATTGTTTTCGATACTTTTCGACGTTTTATCGATTGTTTTGGAATTCTTTTCGATGTTTTTTCGATTGTAATTGACTCCTATCAATGTTTTTTCGATTGTAATTGACTTCTTTCGATGTTTTTTCGATTGTTTTTGATACTTTTCGACGTTTTATCAAATGTTTTTGATTCTTTTCGATGTTTTTTCGATTGTGATTGACTCTTTTCGATGTTTTTTCGATTGTTTTCGATACTTTTCGACGTTTTATCTATTGTTTTTGATTGTTTTCGATGTTTTTTCGATTGTAATTGACCCCTATCCATGTTTTTTTGATTGTAATTGACTCCTTTCGATGTTTTTCGATTGTTTTCGATACTTTCCGACGTTTTATCGAATGTTTTTGATTCTTTTCGATGTTTTTTCGATTGTAATTGACTCCTATCGATATTTTTTCGATTGTAATTGACTCTTTTCGATGTTTTTTCGATTGTTTTCGATACTTTTCGACGTTTTATCGATTGTTTTTCATTCTTTTCGATGTTTTTACGATTGTAATTGACTCCTTTCGATGTTTTTTCGATTGTTATCGATAGTTTTCGATGTTTTTTCGATTGTTTTCGATACTTTTCGACGTTTTATCGATTGTTTTTGATTCTTTTCGATGTTTTTTCGATTGTTTTTGATTCTTTTTGATGTTTTTACGATTGTAATTGACTCCTTTCGATGTTTTTTCCATTGTTATCGATAGTTTTCGATGTTTTTTCGATTGTTTTCGATACTTTTCGATGTTTTTTCGATTGTTTTTCATTCTTTTCGATGCTTTTACGATTGTAATTGACTCCTTTCGATGTTTTTTCGATTGTAATTGACTCCTTTCGATGTTTTATCTATTGTTTTTGATTCTTTTCGATGTTTTTCGATTGTAATTGATTCCTATCGATGTTTTTTCGATTGTATTTGACTCTTTTCGATGTTTTTCGATTGTTTTCGATACTTTTCGACGTTTTATCGATTGTTTTTCATTCTTTTCGACGTTTTATCGATTGTTTTTGATTCTTTTTGATGTTTTTACGATTGTAATTGACTCCTTTCGATGTTTTTTCCATTGTTATCGATAGTTTTCGATGTTTTTTCGATTGTTTTCGATACTTTTCGACGTTTTATCGATTGTTTTTGATTCTTTTCGATGTTTTTTCGATTGTAATTGACTCCTTTCAATGTTTTTTCGCTTGTTTTCGATTCTTTTCGGTTGTTTTTGATTCTTTTCGATGTTTCTACGATTGTAATTGACTCCTTTCGATGTTTTTTCGATTGTTTTCGATACTTTTCGACGTTTTATCGATTGTTTTTGATTCTTTTCGATGTTTTTTCGATTGTAATTGACTCCTATCAATGTTTTTTCGATTGTAATTGACTCCTTTCGATGTTTTTTCGATTGTTTTCGATACTTTTCGACGTTTTATCGATTGTTTTTGATTCTTTTCGATGTTTTTTCGATTGTAATTGACTCCTATCAATGTTTTTTCGATTGTAATTGACTCCTTTCGATGTTTTATCTATTATTTTTGATTCTTTTCGATGTTTTTCGATTGTAATTGACTCCTATCGATGTTTTTTCGATGTTTTTCGATTGTTTTCGATACTTTTCGACGTTTTATCGATTGTTTTTCATTCTTTTCGACGTTTCATCGATTGTTTTTGATTCTTTTCGATGTTTTTACGATTGTAATTGACTCCTTTCGATGTTTTTCGATTGTTATCGATAGTTTTCGATGTTTTTTCGATTGTTTTCGATACTTTTCGACGTTTTATCGATTGTTTTTGATTCTTTTCGATGTTTTTTCGATTGTAATTGACTCCTTTCAATGTTTTTTCGCTTGTTTTCGATTCTTTTCGGTTGTTTTTGATTCTTTACGATGTTTCTACGATTGTAATTGACTCCTTTCGATGTTTTTTCGATTGTTATCGATAGTTTTCGATGTTTTTTCGATTGTTTTCGATACTTTTCGACGTTTTATCGATTGTTTTTGATTCTTTTCGATGTTTTTTCGATTGTAATTGACTCCTTTCGATGTTTTTTCGATTATTTTCGATACTTTTCGACGTTTTATCGATTGTTTTTGATTCTTTTCGATGTTTTTTTCGATTGTAATTGACTCCTTTCGATGTTTTTTTTTCGATTTTTTCGATACTTTTCGACGTTTTATCGATTGTTTTTGATTCTGTTCGATGTTTTTTCGATTGTTTTTGATTCTTTTCGATGTTTTTTCGATTGTAATTGACTCCTTTCGATGTTTTTTTCGATTGTTATCGATAGTTTTCGATGTTTTTTCGATTGTTTTCGATACTTTTCGACGTTTTATCGATTGTTTTTGATTCTTTTCGATGTTTTTTCGATTGTAATTGACTCCTTTCGATGTTTTTCGATTGTTTTCGATACTTTTCGACGTTTTATCGATTGTTTTGATTCTTTTCGATGTTTTTTCGATTGTAATTGACTCCTTTCAATGTTTTTTCGCTTGTTTTCGATTCTTTTTTTCGGTTGTTTTTGATTCTTTTCGATGTTTTTTCGATTGTAATTGACTCCTTTCGATGTTTTTTCGATTGTTTTCGATACTTTTCGACGTTTTATCGATTGTTTTTGATTCTTTTCGATGTTTTTCGATTGTAATTGACTCCTATCAATGTTTTTTCGATTGTAATTGACTCCTTTCGATGTTTTTTCGATTGTTTTCGATACTTTTCGACGTTTTATCGATTGTTTTTGATTCTTTTCGATGTTTTTTCGATTGTAATTGACTCCTATCAATGTTTTTCGATTGTAATTGACTCCTTTCGATGTTTTATCTATTATTTTTGATTCTTTTCGATGTTTTTCGATTGTAATTGACTCCTATCGATGTTTTTCGATGTTTTCGATTGTTTTCGATACTTTTCGACGTTTTATCGATTGTTTTTCATTCTTTTCGACGTTTCATCGATTGTTTTTGATTCTTTTCGATGTTTTTACGATTGTAATTGACTCCTTTCGATGTTTTTTCCATTGTTATCGATAGTTTTCGATGTTTTTTCGATTGTTTTCGATACTTTTCGACGTTTTATCGATTGTTTTTGATTCTTTTCGATGTTTTTTCGATTGTAATTGACTCCTTTCAATGTTTTTTCGCTTGTTTTCGATTCTTTTCGGTTGTTTTTGATTCTTTACGATGTTTCTACGATTGTAATTGACTCCTTTCGATGTTTTTTCGATTGTTATCGATAGTTTTCGATGTTTTTTTCGATTGTTTTCGATACTTTTCGACGTTTTATCGATTGTTTTTGATTCTTTTCGATGTTTTTTCGATTATAATTGACTCCTTTCGATGTTTTTTCGATTATTTTCGATACTTTTCGACGTTTTATCGATTGTTTTTGATTCTTTTCGATGTTTTTTCGATTGTAATTGACTCCTTTCGATGTTTTTTCGATTGTTTTCGATACTTTTCGACGTTTTATCGATTGTTTTTGATTCTGTTCGATGTTTTTCGATTGTTTTTGATTCTTTTCGATGTTTTTTTCGATTGTAATTGACTCCTTTCGATGTTTTTCGATTGTTATCGATAGTTTTCGATGTTTTTCGATTGTTTTCGATACTTTTCGACGTTTTATCGATTGTTTTTGATTCTTTTCGATGTTTTTCGATTGTAATTGACTCCTTTCGATGTTTTTTCGATTGTTTTCGATACTTTTCGACGTTTTATCGATTGTTTTTGACTCTTTTCGATGTTTTTCGATTGTAATTGACTCTTTTCGATGTTTTTCGATTGTTTTCGATACTTTTCGACGTTTTATCGATTGTTTTGGATTCTTTTCGATGTTTTTCGATTGTAATTGACTCCTATCGATGTTTTTCGATTGTAATTGACTCCTTTCGATGTTTTTTCGATTGTTTTCGATACTTTTCGACGTTTTATCAAATGTTTT